>BSUD01000160.1:10258-34920 GCA_033239045.1 Fagopyrum esculentum
GCTTCTCTTCTTCAGATACCTGCGAGCAAACTTATGGATTTATGCCCTGCACTTCCACCTGGCCGGGAAATTTGTTCTTGATTCTTGTATATGGATACTTGATGTACACTGCTGCAACTTATTTGTCAAATGGAAGCGAGCTTCTCTTGGAGATTTTGGGCCCTGGGATCGTCGGTGGACTGTTTCTCCCGATTCTCGGAGCTCTCCCTGATGCTTTGCTCATTCTCGGTCTCATTTCTCTCCTTTTTCTTAATCTTGTTTTTAGTTTTGTTTGATTTGTTTCTCAAATTATTCCTTCTATTTTATTTCTTGTGTTAGTTGGGTACAGTAGGCCTTGGATTTCTTTCAGTTTTTTTTGTCGTTGTGTGATTTTCTTTAGATTTCACCAGCAGAATTGCGGTTGGCTAGTTTGTGAACTGTTACATTGGAAATATCTTGGCTGATTTTGTCTTGTATGAAGATGATGTAAATTGGACTGTTTAACTAGTAAGACAAACAACTCAAGCACTTTTACTGGAATTTAATAGATTTGTTGATGATGGTAGATGAAGAAGATGAATCAGCAGCAGATGTTTAGCTCCTCACGGGTTCCCTAAAAACTGTTTCACATATGATGTTAGCTGATTAACAATCGATGTAATGAATGAAACGCCTAAGTAGAAATGTAGAATCTGTAGTATGATTTAAGGTTTACTGATATTGATGCAGGCAACTTGCTGATTTATCCTTGAAAATTTCCTCATCTTAATGTGTTTAAAATAGGTCTTTTCATGTCTTGGTGGATTGTCTACTCCTATCTATCCAGCCTTGATGCTTAATTTTATACTGCTTCATAGGAGGCTGTTGAGAGACTAACATTCCATATTCTTATAAGTCAGTCATTTTTTGTCCACCTGATTAGTTCTAATTCTTATCCCGTTATTCTGCAGTATCTGGATTGTCTGGCACCACAGACACGGCTCAAAGTCAAGTTTCAGTCGGTATGGGATTGCTAGCTGGGTCCACTGTTATGCTTCTCACGGTTATATGGGGATCATGTGTTATTGTAGGCAAGTGTGATCTTCAAGATGCAGCTGCAATTGATGGAGTTGATACAAAAGGCTTTAATTTGACTGGTAGGTCTTTTATCACTTAGCCTGCTTCCAAGATGACTTGTGCAGTTTCTCTCTCTTTCAAATTGGAAATGACTATTTCCTATAGCATGTATTTGTATATTTTTGTTAAGTTACTTAAAGGTCTGATTGGTTATTTGCGCTCTTTTCACCATGACACCATCATATATGTTCCATCCTCTCTTTTTTATAGATAACCATATGGTCTATTTGATGTTTTTTTTTTTCTGCAGGAGCGGGAGTTTCAACTGATTTATGGACTAGCTATGCGGCAATGATTATGGTTGTGTCTGTGATCCCATTCCTAGTTGTTCAAATACCTCAAGCATTTGTCTCAACTTCAGGAAGACGCTTGGCAGTCCTTATTGCACTTATACTTGCTTTGGCGCTGCTACTTAGTTATTGTCTTTACCAGGTTATAAGCTTTCTTTATTCATGTCGTTTTTTTCTTGTAGACTTAGTTCTAGATACACGTTGATGGACTAACCACTGATGGATCTGTATTCTTGATGACTCTTCTACAACTAATAGTTAACCTGATTCATATCCTTCATGCATTCAATAATCTTAAATCAACATATATGCGCATATGTACCTAGTTAATCATCCAAATTTTAGTTTCCTATAGTCTTTCATTTGTTTTTATTCGAGTTAGGATCCTCTTTCAGCTAGCTTGGCTGCTTGAAGATATTTTTTTGCCGCAGGATTAACATTTGCTCCACCTGAATTATGAATGGACAAACATTTATTTCATTCGCTCTCTTAATTGCTTCTCCCTTTATGATCATGTACTAATGGTTGATGATATCATGATCATAAGCAATTAAGCTAAAAACTTGAGATCATACCGTACAAAATGGTGACTCTATCTGTGCTCTAAAGACATTGTGAGTGGTCTATTTAGTTAATTTCATTTTATGTATTAAAAAACACATCTTTTTTTTGGCATTCTGTGGATCCAAAACTTAAATTTTGTAATTCTTTATGAGGGGTATCTTCCAGATGCTTCCTTCATTTTTTTTATTGACGATGGGTAATTTATCAGCATAGTAGAGTTAGTCGTTAATATTGGTTTTCTGGCCTTTGGCTCAATTATTGAAACCAGATATTCCAGCCCTGGATCCAAGAAAGACGTCTACAATATGTGAAGCACAAAAGGCTAATTACAGGTTTCCTTGGACGTTTGAGAATGCGTGCACTAGGAAGGTTGACTCATGAAGATGGAAGCCTTAATCATCACGTCGTAGAGAGGTCCTAGCCACTTATCTTGGGTATAGCTTGTATTATTGTAAAATTGGCCTATTATCTTGCTTTTCATACCATGAAATTCTTTCCCTGCAGATTATTCAACGCGATTGATGTGGACCAAGATAACTTTTTAGTAAAAGCAGAGTTGAGGGCTTTTATAATAGGATCCCAGTTGGATGATATGAAGGCGAATGAAGATGATCTTGTTGAGAAAGTAATGAAAGATTTTGATATAGAGCAGGCAGATTCTAAAATTAGTTTGGATGAGTTCAAGGCTGGAATTTTAAAATGGTTTGATGAATTGAAAGACGATATGCCTGCATCTGGTGAAGCAAACGCAGGGACAATGAAGTTTTTTGCTGATGTTCATCAGGTAAGTTGTGTTACTGAGAAAAATACACGAAGAGGGCTTTGGTTCTTTTTAAAAAAAATAAAAAAATGTATTGCAGGAATCAACCAGACAGCATGCCTTACTAGGAGGTGTACACGAAAATGCCGAAGAGGAAAGTGATAATGATATTGAAAATCCAAAGAAAGTCACCATCAAAGCAATCTTGATGCTGTTAGTGGGAACTATAATTGCAGCTGCATTTGCTGATCCCCTGGTGGACGCGGTTGATAACTTCTCTGATGCCACCAGTATTCCTTCGTTCTTCATCTCGTTCATTTTCCTACCTCTGGCCACAAACTCCAGTGAATCTGTATCCGCCATCATCTTTGCCAGTAGGAAGAAGATAAAAACGGCATCACTAACATTCTCTGAGGTATGTATTTCCTGCAGATTATTCACTCATTGATGAAACTACACTTTGCTCTTAAATGCATGCTTAAAACATCAGCTGTGTCTTGACTTTTTCTGACTGCTGTTGTTGTGATCAGTTGTATGGAGGTGCAACAATGAACAATGTCCTTTGCCTGTCAGTGTTTCTGGCGCTTGTATACATTAGGGGACTGACATGGGACTTCTCATCTGAAGTTCTCGTCATTCTCATTGTTTGTGTCGTTGTCGGTCTCCTAGGGAGCTTCCGCACAGCGTTTCCTCTCTGGACATCTCTTGTGGCATTCGCCCTCTACCCGTTTTCTCTGGTACTAGTTTACGTTCTTGACTACTTATGTGGATGGTCATAGATCCATGGAGACATTTAAATCGAGCATAGGCGCGGACAGTTAACAGTTGCTGGCTACTGATTTCAGTTTCCTATCTGACATAGGGGCACGATTCGTTTTAGCTATCCCTTATCTATTTGCTTTTGAGCCCTTGTTTTTGTTTTTATCGAAGTAAGAACAATCAAGTAAGAACTGGCAACAGTTTTGTTGTTCGGTGTATTCTATCTGTAACCAAGATTTGTTGTTGAAATAAGAGAAAGTTGTCGTTTTTTCTCCACGATGTTTTTCACTTGTCTGCTTGCTTCAGCTTCAGCTTCGATGTAAAAAAAATAGTATTCGCCTATGGGTTTTCTTAATTTGAACGAATCGATTGCATTTTGCATGAAACCACAATGATTCTAAAAATATTTATGAACAAGGTAGATTCATTTTCATTCGTTTCTGTTTCTGGAATTATAACTAAACGAGGGCTTAAATTGAATGAGAGTAACATAAATTTATATATACAGTAATACACATGAAGAATAGACATTGATTAATGGGTGCAATTTTGGAGCAAGTGAAATACATGAAGTTGACTGTGATGGAAGTAGACAGAACATATATATCGAGTGGTTGATATAGGATTGGTGTAAGGTGAGAAATGAGAATATATCCTTCCAGGCTGTAAAATATCTACAATATGCGTATATGATAATATGACTGAACTGAGTACATATATATCATATTACCAGGCTCGTATCCAAAGAGGAAAACATTGATAATGGGAATCATAACATATCTCCTTCTCCTCTTTGCTCTCATGTGCGGGGCTGCAACATCCAGAACGATGTCGTTTGATGACCATTTACAGCTGAACTCAATTCCGGTTTCTTCAGAGAGCTGCGAGGCGACGTATGGGTTCATACCCTGCTCTACAACCTGGACAGGAAACCTGTTCTTGATTTTGATGTATGGGTATTTCATGTACACAGCTGCAACTTACTTGTACAATGGCTGTGAGCTTCTTCTCGAGATTGTTGGTCCTGGAATTGTTGGTGGCCTCTTGATTCCTGTTCTTGGGGCTCTACCTGATTCCTTACTCATTCTCGGTATGTTTTCTCTCTCTTTTGTGATCTTGTTAACCGGATGCTTATACGGTAATATACCTACCTGAACTAGTCAGGTAAACGGACCAAATGACGTGGAGGATACACGTCCAGTGAGCCACATATACAAAAACATGAGTTTCATCCTATAATCAATTGACAATAGGAGTAGTAGCTGTGAGCCACACATACAAAAACATGAGTTTCATCCTAAAAACCAATTGACAATAAGAGTAATAGCCCAGATGTTTATATGTAGTATAACCTAATGGTGTGTTAATTTTACTTTTCCCTGCATCTCAACAGTTTTATATCAATCATAATTTAAATCATTAATTATGTCACCCAATCTTGATATTCCTGCTCTTGTGGGTCCTGAAATTTGTTTTTTTTTTTCCAACGATGCGTTAATAATTCATATTTGGGGGTGCAGTATCTGGGTTGTTTGGTAGCGCTGAATCTGCTCAAAGTCAAGTATCAGTTGGAATGGGGTTACTGGCTGGTTCTACTGTCATGATCCTCACTCTAATCTGGGGATCATGTATTATCGTAGGCAAGTGTGATCTTCAAGGCTCGCGTGCTGTTGATGGATCTGATACTAAGGGATTTAGTCTAAATGGTATGCCTGCATCACAAATTTATATATATAAATGCTTGCATTCTGTCTGATTTTATGTTCCATATCTGCAGGTTCTGGGATTTCAACTGATATTTGGACTAGCTATGCTGCAATTATTATGGCTGTTTCTGTCATCTCATTTTTAGTTGTCCAAATACCTCAAGCACTCGACTCCACTTCAGGAAGACGCATAGCCGTCCTTATTGCACTTATACTCTCTTTCGCGCTCCTTGTTAGTTATTGTGTTTATCAGGTCTTCCAGCCTTGGATTCAAGAAAGACATTTATCATATGTAAAACACAAAAGGCTTATTTCAGGCTTCCTAGGGCGATTGAGAGTTCGTACTCTAGGAAGGCTGACACACGAAGACGGAACACTCAATCATCATGCTATAGAGAAGCTATTTTCGGCTATTGATGTGGATGATGACAAACATCTAGTGAAATCAGAGTTAAGAGCTTTTCTCATAGGAACACAGCTGGATGAGATGGTGTTGGATGAAGATGATCTTGTTGATAAAGTAATGGAAGAGTTTGATGTAGAGCAAGCAGATTCTAAAATCACTCTACAAGAGTTCAAGGCCGGAATTTCGAAATGGCTTGATGATTTGAGAGGAGAAAGACCAAGATTTGGTGACGCTAACTCAGACATGATGAAGTTCTTGGTTGATGTTCATCAGGACTCGGTTAGACAACACGCGTTATTGGGAGGCGAAGGAGATGTTAACAATGAGGAAGGTGAGGAGGATTCAAAGAAACCCACTATAAGAGCAATCTTGATGCTGCTTATAGGAACTGTAATTGCAGTCATATTTGCCGATCCTTTGGTGGATGCTGTTGATAATTTCTCAGACGCTACTTCCATTCCGGCTTTCTTCATCTCATTCATTGTCTTGCCTCTGGCCACGAATTCCAGCATTGCCATGTCTGCTATCATCTTTTCCAGCAGGAAGAAGATCAAAACCGCTTCTCTAACATTCTCTGAGGTGTGTACGTCCACCAACCTTATATATTAGACTCGTTATTATAAACTTATGTGTGTTATGTTTGCTGTCATGTTTAGTTGTATGGAGCTGTGACGATGAACAATGTACTTTGCCTGCCGGTGTTTCTTGCACTCGTCTACTTCAGGGAGTTGACATGGGACTTTACATCCGAAGTTCTCATCATCCTCATCGGCTGTGTCATCATTGGGCTTCTGGGATGCCTCCGGACAACGTTCCCTTTGTGGACATCTCTCGTAGCATTCGCTCTCTACCCGTTGTCTCTGGTGCTAGTTTTCGTTCTTGATTACGTATGTGGATGGTCATAGATCCATGCACAACGACTGAGGGATCTTGATTTCAGTTTCCGATCTGAGTCATCGGCTTTATCTTTGGTTTTTCATGTTTTCATGTACCATAACCAGTTTTCATCTACTCTTTGTCATTTGAGGAGACTTGAGGAATGCAAATTAGTACACAAGATGAGATAAGACAACATTATCGCATATCAATTATATAATTCTTGAGTTCATGCTCCTTCAATACGTTAAAATTCTTTATTGCACAATACCATTGTAGGACTAACGGTACCAAATACACCCAATATGAATACAAAATTTCAAAAATGAAATGAAAAATTAAAAATTATGGGCGGTCAATTTAAAGCTCATGTCAGCAAATCAATTCATCTTGAACATTCTTCTCCCTACAAATCAACTTCTTTTATCCATCAAGTTCTACACCTTTATCTATCAAGATTTCCGTGCTCTGCAATCTCGTCTTCTGAGGTTTGATGCAGTCATTTGCTTGCGGTTTCGTGCGTTTATCGAAAAGGAGGCGTGAATTTGTGATCGACTCCTGATGACTCTGTTGCAGTCCAAATATGAGGTGTCACATTTGTTCTCCAGGCTCCCCCTGTGTACTTCCTTCCTTCGAAGATGAACTTCTATTCTCGGTTGCCTCCTGCCGGTTGGATCATCCTACTTTCCACTTGAAAACTTTTTTGATTTCGGGTTCATTTTGATGTATTTTTGTGTAGTTATTTTCTCCTTTTTGTGTCATGACGGTTAGACCGTCTGCCGATTTTTCCGGCCTTTCGATCCACTAGACGGCGCGCCGCCTAGTTGTTTCGAACCGCTTTCCATTTAAAAAAAAAAAAAATTATAAACAATTACATACACCGATAGAATAGTAACATATGAAGAGAAAACAATTCCTAAACGCACCGTTGCATTCTTTTAAGTAGGAGAAAAACATGCAAACGCAGCTTTCAGTACGCTAGTCTCTTTCCGTTACTTGTTGGGGTCGTTGGTATTCAAGATGAAGAATGAAAATCGGAATTTCCTTGAGAAAAAGAGTAATTAAATATTATTTTTACAGAGAGAGAAATAACAAACTAATAAATCGGAGAAGACGACTTATCAGCTGTTGCGCAGACCAGCTCCCAAATTGTCTGGAGAAGTAAGAAGGAAGCCTGGACTTCAAGGCAGCACATGTTGCTTTTCCCGCCCAAACCGTTACCATCCATCTCAGTACCACCCTCATTCCCTCCACTTTACCCTCATCAAACCATATCAACAAGGTTTCCACCCAAAACCCTAGCCAAGTCTTTTTCATGGCGTCCGAAAACTTTTCTTGGAGTTGCTTCATGTTGCAACTCGGCGAATTCTTCCCCTTCTGTCGACGAGTTCTATGTGGAATTGGACCGACTATTGGGCCTTTTGCCTCGAGAAATGCGTGATAGGATTACAAATCACCCACAGCTACGGGAATTGATTGAGGTGGTCTTGGATCTAGGTCGCAAACCGCTCGCCCGTTTTCCTTCGGGCGACCTAGAATTGTCTGATACCGCGATTACGTTTGAGGATATTCGGTTTGCTACTTCCCAGGTAAGGGTATTACATCCGTGTTGTGCTGGATTAATTTGCTGTCTTAGGCTTAATAATTGCTTAAAGAGTGTATTGATTGACATGACTTGCTGATAAGATAGTGTAGAACACCTGGTATGGTGGGGATTATAAGAAGGGAATTCTATGGATTTTGAATGGGCAGCTGGTGTCAGTATTATCGATGAATATGATTGAAAATATATTGCGGTTTATGATAGAGCCTTTGATGAAATTTCACTCTCCTTCAAAAGTTATCTTCAGTCCCCCGTTTTGCACATTTTGCAATTAATATGTTATATTTGAAGGCCGGTTTATGCTTCCTGATGAACGGTCTTCACTGTTACAACAGGTTGGTGATTTTGCAACTGACAATCGGGCAGGCATCAGCCGCACCCTGCATCGCATTAGTGCCATCAGAAACAGGAAGGGTGAGATTATTGGCTTAACCTGTCGAGTGGGTCGTGCTATAACGGGGAGTGCAGATTTACTGCGGGACTTAGTTAAAGATGGAGCTTCCTTGTTGCTCATTGGGCCACCTGGAGTTGGTAAAACAACTATTATCAGGTTATGATATTCTATTATCTGAAATGCTTTCCTTTTTTCTTCTTTCATCTTCCTTTGTGTTCAGTAATGACTTATTTACCTTGGTTCTTCTTGAAACTCCGATTGCTAATGTTGAGGAAATAGCTTGTGTTGATTCTATGACATACCTTCTAATCATAGACTATCAACTCAACTATCATATAAAATGTGTGTGCTTTGATTCATATAATTGAATTCTCTTTTGCTTATTTGTGAAAATTTCATTTTTATTACTCCATATCCTTTCAAGGATTCAGTGTTTTTCGTTGCTGCAAGTAATGCTTACAATTGATGATCTGAGGATGAACATTTAACTTATTTGTGCAGGGAAATAGCTCGCATGCTTGCTGATGATTATAGTAAACGGGTAATGATTGTTGACACCTCAAACGAAATCGGTGGGGATGGTGACATACCTCATGCAGGAATAGGTAGTGCGAGAAGGATGCAAGTTCCTGTATCAGATATGCAACATAAGGTATCAGCTGCGGATACACATGTGATTGGGAAAACAAGTTTATAGTTGAATAAATATTTTATGAAATAAATCAGGTGACTTGAAACTAAAAAGTAGGTTCATGAAATATTTTGGTGATAATTTGATGCCAAGGGTTTCTGATGATGTATCTTTTGCTGTGGTTAGTAGCACCAAATATCTGCCTCCGACACCAGAAGGAAACTTTAGTTCAGGAACCTTATTCTGTTTTATCACCGTCGACTTTAAATGAGCATTTGCAATAAACACCTACTGCTTTCATTTGGTGCTCTTCAGGTGTTGATAGAAGCAGTTGAAAATCATATGCCACATGTGATTGTAATTGATGAGATTGGCACAAAACTCGAAGCAGTGGCTGCAAGTACAATTTCGCAGCGTGGGATACAGCTGGTTGCCACTGCCCATGGAATAACAATTGAAAACTTGGTCATGAATCCTTCATTAGAGATGCTTGTTGGAGGAATACAGGTTAAGAAAATGATCTTTCTTATAAATCATTTCTTGACATAGATCAACGGATGTCAGATTCTCCCAAAATCAGTTCCTCTTACCCACTTTACTACCTTCCACCCTCGATAGATAGATAAGTTAATGCAGACTTTGTTTCTAAAGCTATTGTGAATCTGACTTCGTATCTGCTCTTCAAGTGCTCCAGCCAACATTAGAGGTTGACATGTCGTTTTGACTGGCTGGCGCTCTCTATTGGTCATGCCCTTCATCAAGTTTATTTGAGGCATTTGGCCAATTAAATTTCCCTTTGTGGCCACATATGATGGCTAAGTGGTTTGTTATTTCTCTTTGATTAAAGGACTGGAGCTTTACCATTTGGTTTTATGCTTTCTAAGAAGCCAGATATTGTGATATGATTTTTCTTCTTTTACTGAATCACAGAGTGTGACACTGGGGGATGAAGAGGCAAACAGAAGAGGTGGGCCAAAATCCGTGCTTGAGAGGAAAGGACCTGCGACATTTCAATGTGGTGTTGAGCTAATTTCAAAAACAATGTTGCGTGTTCATCGAAGCTTAGAAGCAACAGTTGATGCGATACTTGCTGGTACAGTCTAAGTGTACTCGAAAAGATTAGGGCCTGTTTAGCTTGAACTCCGGAAACATAAATAAAATGGAAACGTATCTAATCCACTTAAATGTCAGAGTTCATTCGTAAAATTAACCTATCAGGTGCATGGTTTTTCATTTTCAGCGAAAAATGTGATTCCTTTCCCCATTTTGATTTCCTATAGGTATGAAAATTAATCAAATTATACTCCAACTACTTTAAACCACAAGGAATGATTCCAAAACTTTTCATGAACAAGAGTGTATAGAAAGACTAGATTTATTTGCATTTCCGGAGATGCAACCAAACAGGGGTTTGACTACTCACTAAATGCACTTCTTTCACTGTTAATTGCTTTGTTACTTGTTAATTAAGGTCAATATCCAAGTTATGAGGTACGCAGGATGAATTATCAAGGTGGTATAAGGGAGGTAGAAGGCGAATCACTCTCCCACTTGTCTAAAGATATGATATATGAAGCTGCATGTGAAGGCTCTTCAATGGACACCAACATTGATTACAGAGATGACTTTTCAAAGTTTATAAGAAAGGAAACAAGTGAAAGAGGCAGATCCCTTCGGCTGTTTATCTATGGGGTAAGGTGTCATCTATTTCCTTACCAGTTTTCAAGGTTGAGAACATATGCAAATTTATTGTTTTACTTTTGAGCTGTCTAACAAAAAACACATGTATATGTGGATATGGTTGAGGCATGAAACCTTGAAGTTTTTATTCGGCCTTCAACTTAAGAAGTTTGCTTGTCGTAAACTGAGAAAACTTATCCACAAAAGATGATCCATGGCACTATCTAGAAAACAAACATTTAGAATTTAGGTCGAGGCCTTTTTTTGTTACAGAGCTTAATTAATTCCCTGGCATACTTCAGATCTTGGAGGCAACTGTAATACAAGGAATAAAAAAACTGCAACTGGAAGATGCAATTGAATTGACTGATAATGTTAAGGAAGCAGATGTCCTGCTTGCATTGCATTCCAAGATAAAGAAGAATCCCAGGGTCCAAGCAGCTGCTAGATCTCATGATGTACCAGTTTATCTGACAAAGGTAATTGTAACTCTTTTTTTCAGCTCACTGTGTGCTGACTTGCTGTGTCTGGTGTAGAAAACTAAAAAAATTGGATACAATTGATCGCAGGCCGGCTCCTTAATTCAGGTGATGAAAGCCATTAGCTCTTTAATGAGTGAACGTGAAGACAATTTGAAAGTTTTTGAGGTAGATGATGGATCTAATGAAGCAGAAAAGGCTGACGCTCTTGAGGTGTGTCAATGATGTTCTAAATAACCATTTCTTATTCGTGTATAACTATAGTTATAAAAAATAAAAAAAATAAAAAGAACCGCTGTATGCACATAGTTTAAAGCAATTATACACACTTGCAGGAGGCAAGATTAGCAATAGAGCAAATTGCAATTCCTAAAGGAGAGCCTGTAGAGCTACTTCCACGAGCAGCCCATATCATATCCCTCCAAATGGAGCTCGTTAAGAAGTACGAGCTAGAATCAGAGATAATTGGTAGCAACCAAGAAACAAAACGCCTTCTCATCTTACCTTTAAATGCAAAGGCTTCCAGAAGGAATGACTTATCTGGTGATAATGGGGTGGAGGAGTTTGCAGGTCAAAATGGCAACACAAATGGCTCAGCATACAGCATTAAAAGATTACCTTTGTTGTCTGACTAGTGAATAATAGATGGCAGACTGGCAGTTCCGTGCTTCAAAATTTAGGGCTCTTTTCCCTGATCTGGCTGAGATTTCAAGTCACCTAGTGCTAAGACAATGCTTTGTATCTGGTGAAGAAGTGGTGGAGTTCCTTTACAACATACAAATTATCACGACAACCAATAGGAGAATCCAGAGTTGCTGCTTCCAAGCTGTAAAATACAGGTATCAGAGATTTCATTAATACATTTCTATGGTTACACTTCATTATATGCATTATACAAAAATTGAAATCTACTCGACCGTATTCATGTACAAAAGGTTTGATTAAATAATATGACAATCTCGTAAACGGTGGAGTGTAGTTAATTACTCTGTTAATGTCTGTTTGATGAATCCTTGAATATAGTGAGATGAACTTTCCTTTTGTTGGTTAACCACACGTATGAGTTTAATCTAATTGCTATTATTAGATTATTGTAATATATGTCATTTATATTAAAATAAATGTCGTCAGATTATATACGAGAGGTCTGCACCAACGCACATGCCTTGTAATAAATCATAAAAGTCAATCGGTACCTCTGTGGGATATACATCTAATCAATTTGCTTTCAACTCTTCCTTGAAACATAGACTTATTAGTTATTAGGATAGAAGATGCAATATATTACTATATTATAACATAAATTGTAAGTCACTGTGGATGGAAAAGTCTGGTTTAGGCAAGTATTAGCAAGGGCTCACGTTCGTTTGAACCGCTTTTATATATATAAAGGTTTGGATTACCTTATTTATATTTAGGGCTCGTTTGGTTCCAACTCCGGAAACGAAAACGGAAACGGAATGGAAACGAATTTAGTTCGTATATTTATCCTTATTCATAAAATTTTATGGAATGGTATGGGATAAGATTCGTTTTCATTCCGGAGTTAAAAAGTGGTGACCCAAAAACTCACCCGGAGCCCAATTTGTCCGGGTATGGTATGGGATAAGGCATGAGGTCCGAAATCCGAGCTCAGCCCAAATCATATACAGAGAAGGAAAAAATTGGTTTTGTCGAATCCGAGTTGGAGTTTACCAAATCTTGATGAGTTTGAGTCCTACTATGAGGCTGAGCTTGAAGATATATGATTTGTTATCATCTCATCCATTTATGGATTTTGTAGGGATGACAGCACAACTCTATTTTGTCAGCAAACTAGGTCATACAGTATTTTGCTTCTCATGACATCACCAGATTCGTCTCCTTGGGAATCATTAGAGTATGTATTTTCATTAGCTTTTTCTCTCTTTTATGTGAAATTATGGATGATCCCATACTACCATATTCACCTACTATTTTTCATCTAGAGACCCTAACTGATCTTCATTATTATGTCAGGCTTCACATACCTATCTTTTCTTGGTCAAAACCAATGAAATTACATAATCAGTAATCATCTTTTATCTTTTCATGTGGTGTACATACAAGTATTTTGGTGTCTTTGTGGATCCTACTTCCTAGCCTAGTAATGAGAATCCTCTTATTATCGGTTGATTTCGGGGTGAAATTTATTGGATTTATGTGCGAACTTTAGATGCGTGAAAGTGGAATTTCAGGAAATAAGTTTTTATAAACATTTAAATTAGGATCGTATGCATTATCGATTAGATACAAAATATAATAAGATTACATCTTGATGTGTGAACCGCAATTTTGAAGAAGAGATCGAGAGCCTCAAACGCGACTACTCTATAAAAGACTTTGGATGCTTGAATGCTAATGCAAGTATCGAAAGTGAATAATAAAATCGAGATGGAATAAGAGTATGCTACAGCAGCAATTTTGGTATGTGATGTATTTGTAAATTTCAATTGCTACCACCCTTTATATACTATCACTATTGAATATTATATATTAATCACATATATTGTCACATGTGTATATAGTATACAACTTACATTTGCAATCATTTACAATTGAATTACACGTTATCAAATGAACTCTCATTTAAAGGCACGTTGAATTGTGCAATTCAATTTCATTTGACCCTATAATTCAATAGCTTAATTCGAGAATGAATCAACAGAAGACAATTGAAATGTCTCTAATTATGACTACTAAATTTTGGTTTGAGTTTCTCTTAGAAAATCCGTTTTTATATTGCTTGTGGATATTATTATTTTATAAATAATAATATTTTTTCGATTAATATTTATTAGAAGATAACGCTTTATTATCTAATAAATATATACTCGCATGTTTTATCTAAGATAACGCTTTATTATGATAAAATATATAAGTTATAGTTGGCTTTTAACAAAACGCAATGACTATCTAATGTCATCGGATTATATATCTATATGTATCGTCCTATCACATAATTAGTAATTGCACTTTAGGGTAAAAGACACAATTCATTCATTATGCGTGAAGCCTCCTTGTACAAGGAACACGATAGAAGTTCAACAACATATACCTTACACGGTAGTTGGATGTACATCAACTGTACATAATTGCCTCCATATGAAGACCAAACTTGAACCGAAACAACTACTTCAAGCAAAACACCCATTTGAAGCAAGTAATACGGGATTCATCAAGCCTGAAACCTAACTCGGACGAGTATGGACACACCCTTAGGGTCGAGTCCGATACGGAAATACGGACTAATATTTTTGAAGGCCCTCGAACTCTCACAAGTATAATAAAATGAAATTTATCTTTCGAATATAAATTTCATTTGATGACTTTTTTTTTCTTTGTACCCTTCAAGTTGTGAACTTTTCATCTTAATATCCCACAAATTTTTAATTTTCCTCTTGATACCCTTCTGGTTTCCCTTGTTTTCCTTGTAACCTTTCTTAATATATTTTAAAAATTCAAAATACAAAAATCTAAAAAAATTAATTATGACCACATTAAACATTAATTTTATAAAATACTAAGTATGGTATAGACGGTTTTTTCTACTTTTAAAATATTATATTTTAAATAGTAAATTTAGAGCTATTTTTTTTTTTTTGAATAAAAAAATAATTTTTATTGCTAAATTAAAATAAAAACTTAACATAAAATTTAAAACTAATCGAAAATAACTAAATATTTATACTTTCCTTTTTTATAAGGATACATAATTAGTTTTAAATATAATTTTCTAAACTTTTAAATTTTAAAACATAAAAAATACTTTTATACCATTACTTAGTATTTTATAAAATTAATAAATTTAAAATTTAATATTTTCATAATAAGGTCGATGTGACTTTATTACTACAGTTGAAATTTTAATTTTCGAGTCTAACATATATGTTCATAAATGTTTCTTTCTAAATCAGTGGACAATAAATGGAGTAGCTCCACAAGCGTCTAGACTAGATATCATGAGTCCCGATTCATTCGTATATCTGATGTAAATTTAAACTATACATTTTTTTGTTGATTACAATTTATCTTTTAATAATAAAAATGTATTTTGGAAGTATAGGCATGCATACATCTAGTATACGTAGACGCAATCAAATTTGGAAGCCAATGTGGGAACTCGATATGGTTATCAACGGCATTTCGATTATGATTTCTGGTTTCCAAAAATCCAATGTGCAATATGTGTTTCGGGAGATTAATATGGTTGCGGACAAGATTGCGATGCATGGGCATAATGAAGAGCTGGACGTAGACGTAATCCCAGAAGACGTTCGAGACCTCATTCAAAATGATGCTTTAGGCTAGATATGAGTCACAGGTTTGCGAACCGGCAGTTTGGTCGGCTGTTTAGCCGATTTATAAATAAAAAATAAAAAACTGGCATTGGCAAAAAAAAAATTTTTTAAAATAAAAAATAATCAAACCGGCGGTTCTAAACCTAAACCGCAAACCCACGGTTTGGCCAAACCGGCAAACCTAAACCGCCGGTTTGACGCTATAACCCAAACCGGAACCATGTCTACCGATTGATTTCTAGAAACTGGATCTCCTAAGTCATTTACCATTGTATAAAAAAAATAAAAAAAACATCTAGTATATGTATAGGTTTATCCGGTTGCCTATAAAACCTGGAGCTAAGTAGACGTAAACGAATGCCTGATTATGCGTCCATAGCTCATCACGTGGTCCTATCCTTTATGAGTCAGTACCATGCTCATGACACCTCATATCCATCACACGATCTACCACAATCTGAACAGGTGTCAATCATCCAACGGTGCGCTTCAATCTAATGTTGAGCTGTATCCCACCGGATCCTCCTCCTCCTAAATAGGCATTTGCTTACCTGGCAGCTAGGCATGGGGATTCGCCCCGTCATCATTCCTTGCCCGTTAGCTTAACTCCGTTAAAGTTCTTACACGTAACGTACAAGGACGTCAGGATTCGCCCTTCATTGCTTAGCTGGACCCTCAACGTCACTGCTTGCACTTAATCATCATTTTAACGTTGTTTTTAAATGTATCGTTAAAAATCTATATGTTCTCTACCACAATTACACATTTTAGTCCGTAATTGAGTGAAAATCAACTACTTAGAGCATCTTCATCTCATAACTTCTGGGTTTCTTTAACAATTAAAAAATTAAAAATAAAAATAAACGTCAGATTAGGAGAAAGAATCTATGCAATTAGTGGAGATAAGTTTCTCTGCAGAGATACCCATCCTGACAAGTTTTTGTCCACCTCACACAAATCAAGGAAAATTTTAATTTGTTTTTTTTGCTTTGTCCAAATGTAGAGATACAAGAGGTTGTTGGATATAATTTTACGTTAAAGAAATCTTGATGAATTCTGGGATGGGAGTGAGAGGTTCTTCAATCATTTTATAAATTAAAAAAAAAATCAGATAAGAGATTTATTAAGAATCTCTGAAATAAAGATGCTCTTATATAGAATACGTAGATAGAGGTTAAAATAATAATAAAAAAGTAATGCATTCCAACTACGTCCCCATATACGTAGTTGGTTTTCACTCAACTGCGCACGCGAAGTGCGGACTTATGATAAAAAATATAGAATTTTGTCGGTAGATGTAACATTGACCATAATAAGTGTCGTTTCCCCTTCTTAAAAATCAAAATTGTACCAAGACAGAACTAACAACACCCACGATACTCTTCTTTTGACTTTCTTATAAAATAAATTAAAATTTGCAAATTATAAAATTGTGCACAAGTTTGGAGGTTTCATTTTAGAGTATAGGCATCCCAAATACGTAAATTTATTATCTTATTTAAAATTATAAAAATTAAAATTAAATGTCATAAATGTGAGATAGAGGTAACAAGTAGAAAAGGAAATTAATAGGTATTTTATTAGTTATATAAAATAAAATTATGAAAAGAAAACTATAAAGTAATTTAAAAAAATTACATAAGAAACTTATTCCTATTTCATCAACTAAAATTTGAGATGAACCAATTTTATCTATATGTGCGTATAAAAAATTGTGTAATCTCCTCTAACACATGTATGGTATATGGATATTTTTTGTAAAACATAATGTTTTTGTCTATATGTATAATATTTTACACTTATAAGTGTAACAAGTTATATGTGTGGTACTCAGCGTGGGATTTATATCATAAATATAGTACTTTTTTTTTTGTGGGAAGGAGAGTCAGTGGTCTCCGCCACATCTGGACGCGCTTTTATTCATTAAAAGAGGCTAAGTAGTTATCACACGGGGGATAGCCCGACCCCTTACATCATCAAGTAATAGATCAACTACATCCTCCGGCGGGTCATAAATATAGTACTTCCGCAGTCATATATGCAACAATTTATATTTACATATGCATATAAATTTCCATCTTACATGTACCAATTTTTTGGTCATGTGCATCATTTTTTATCGCATGTGTAATATTTTAGACTCATAAGTGCCTTTTTACACTAGTACGTGTACAAATTATATGTATGGTTCTAGACGTATATTTCGTGTGCAATATTTTACATGAATATTAATATGTGCACAAGGTTTATACCATGTGTGATGTGTCTGTCAACACTACAAAAAATATATAAATTTGTGACGGAAATAAATTAATAGTCATAAGCATGCACAAATTATGTGTATGGTTCTTGACGTATATCTTGTGTGCAATATTTTACGTGAATATTAACATGGGTCTAAGGTTTATACCATGCGTGATGTGTTCCAACACTACAAAAAAAATAAATAGATTTATGACGGACATAAATTAATAGTCATAAACATGCATCGGCAACCCTTGTCGACGTTATAGTGATATACTTTTAAGTCGTCGTTGAATGTTATGGCAAAATAAAAACTAAAAAAAATGAATAACGTTTTGTCCATGATTTAGGGTAAAATCTCTCTCTCATGTAATTAGGGTAAACTGATGTAGTAGTTTTGTTATCTTATGTAATTAGGGTTGCATTGTTGATTTTGCCTCCTATTGCAGGCCCAAAAACTGATGTAGTAGTTTTTCTATCTTTGGTTACTTTATAGTAACCTTGTTCAATGTTCATGTGAATAGATTGGAAATGTTAGTTTGAGCTCATTTAGTTGTATGCATTAAAAGTTTGCATGAGCTCCTTGAACAAACACCCAATTACATTTTCTGTGAGCATAAGCCACTTCTGTAACCAAAACAACATTGATCATGGTTCTCGAGAATCTCTTTAAGGTTGTAGTGAACATTCCTTCTGTAAATAAGTGAATGTGATTTTCTTTTCACTAGAATGATAAATTTGTTAATGATCTTATAAATGTGTACTTGTTTCTTTCAACTCATTGAAGACCGTCATTCACATCAATGTAAGTATATCAATTTTGGTTAAAAATTAAATCTGTATTTATATATGCTATTTGTATATTAACATGAAATGTACTTAATATTGTAGTACTTTTGAGGCTCATGTTCACTCTTTTAAAGTATAGTCTTAAATTTATAATGCTTGTAATAGATATTGATGACTACTTAACGAACTCACAGTGTATGAGTCAATTTGTAGCTAGATAAGTATTTCAAGGTCGAACACAAGGATGATGGTGAGTTTGTTTTGCACTTTGATCAAGGAATAGTAAAGGTCTAAAATAAGAAATGAGGGTGAGGAAGAAAGGTTAGAGTATCCATTTTTAGTTAGGTTTTTGGTTGGTTGTATGATCAAAGATCAAATTTCCACACAAAAAAAATGATTAAAGATCAAATTAAAACTTAGACAAGTAATTCAAGCAAAACACAAAGCAAAAAAGGTGATAAAAATATGTGAAAATAGGGATTTCAAGGTTTCAAGATCGTTGGTTATGGCAATGGACTCGAGTTAACTCAATGTTGGTTTAGCTTGATTGCTAGAAGGTGAGATGTTTCATCAATCGGATTTATCACTTGAGAGGTCTCAAAATCCTCTAGTTCCAAATATATACGACCTATTATCGGGTAAGTCTCAAGGCAATAAGGATGAAAATTCAGCATATATTGGTTTCTCTACCGAAGAATTAAGTCAACCTTTATCGGATAAATCTCGGGGTTAGCCTAGCTCAAAAAGTAAACCAATTTATCTCATGTAATAGAGGAGGTTTCACCTCTATTACCCACTGTTCAACATATATTGGTTTTTCTACCTAAGAATTAAGTCAACATTTATCGGGTAAGTCTCGGGTTTAGCCTAACTCAAGAAGTAAACCAACACATCTCATCTAATAGAGGGGTTTTCACCTCTATTACCTAGTGTTCATCTTCATCAATATCCAAGGAAGAAAATTGACGGGTAAGTCTTAATTCTAACTTGGTTTGCTAGTCTAGATAAACCCTAGCCTAGATTCAGCTCAATCAACACAAGATTTTGCACAATCTAACAACCAAATCCAACATGCAAAGTTAATCAATCATCATCCATACTACAACCAAGTCTCTATTCACCGAAGAATCACTAAAAATATAGGCAACAATATGCATAATGAAATCAGAAAGTGAAGAGGAAGAACACTTACAACTAGACTTGTTCAGATTCGGGCAGCACGTCCGCCCGGAAAAATGGGCGGGTATGAGCAGAGAAAGAAGCTCGATCGGGCCAAAAAATCCGCCCCGCTAAGCCCGTCAGGCTGGATCCGGCCTATCCGGGCACCATTCTAGGCCCAACCGGGTCGAAAAACACAGCTGATACGCCCCCGGATGGCATCGCCATCCGTGTTTCCGGCTAGAAGGACCCGCACATTTTGAAGACAGTTATTATTATTCGGCTATTTAATAATAAGTCTTTTTGTATTCGGAACTTTAATTCCGGAACTTAATTCCGTGAATTAAATTTCGACCTTTCATATTTTAGGCTTTTCATATTCGGAACTTAATTCCGACTTTAATTCCGTCATTTATGTGTGAACTCTTTGTATGACCTCCATCCACTATATAAGGATGGTTTGGCTCATTTGTAAAGCATGTCTAAGTTGAATACTAAGTATTGAGAAGGAAAACCCTCTTATTTTGTTTAGGCATCACCTTCTTCTCCCACCCTCTTAAAGTTCTTATCTTGGATCTAGTCTTTGATCCAAACCCTCATCTCGAGGATCCTTTTGAAGGATCAACCAAACGCTTCCGCCACCCAAATTCTCAATTTGATCCATTTCGAACGATCAAGAAGAAGTAGTTGAAGTTTCTCCTCGATCTAGATCCCCTGTATTTCTATCATTGGTATCAGAGTTCGGGATCGAGGTCAAGTTCTTTACTTGTGTTCTTGATTGTTCATCAAAAAAAATTTTCTCTATCATTGTGTTATTGAAGATCTTCAAGTGTTTTTCAAGTGTTCTTCGAAGATCTTCATCCTTCTTCAAGTGTTCTTCGGAGTTCTTTGAAGATCTTCATTGTGTTCTTCGGTGTTCTTCAAAGATCTTCAACCGTTCTTCAATGTTCTTCGAAGATATTAAAGTGTTCTTCGAAGTTCTTCATTGTTCTTCAAGTGTTCTTCATCGTTCATCATGTTCTATGATGATGAAGATCAGTTTGATTTATATGGAGAATGGTTGCCTTCTCCTCATGAATTAAAGCTCAAGGCGTCCAAACAAACCTCTCGGGGGTACAGACGGAGACAACATTTTGAGGATGAGGAGTGGTTGCCTCCTCCGGACCCACCACGGCCGACTTATTCCATGGAAGGGCACCAACGGTATCCACACCAACAAGCTTATTTGGAGGATACCTATAGCGCCCCAAGACGGCGTGCTAATCATGAACACGTTGTCAACTAAAGGAAAAATCTACCTAAATGCATGCCTAAACTATGGTATAAATCATGTTATCAGTTCAATTGATACCTACAACGAATAACTTGTTGATGAGTTACGAGATGAATGACTACATTATTTGGATTTTGGACACACAACGGTAGCGTTTCATCAAACCGAAAAGTTAGAAGGTTGAAAAAACATATGACTCTTTTGTTGCTAGGTGTTAGATATTTTGTAGGTTTTAAGCATATATAATGAGACAATGTTTGAGTGTATGTGTTGTTGAACCTTGGAACAATCGAAATAGTCTATTTGATTGTTATCATAAGTGTATGTGTTGTTGAATCATGCAACATCCAACAAGTTATATATAGTTGATTGAACTTTTTTATTTTGTAACCAAAATAAATAGTTGTTTATCCCACAAAAAAATCCTGTAACGCCAATGACGTGACACACAAATTATAATATGTCACAATTTTGGACGTTTATATGTGTGATGTGTGATAAACTAAACTGTTTTAAGTGTCTATAGATGAATCTATTGTGTTGTGGACCGTCTAACTCATTTGAGACACTCGAGCTTCACAACAGTTTTTTTCTGACGAACTCAAATTCGATGTTCTCATCCGTAACACTTTTGTGGTCGTGTTAATATTCTAGTTCAAAATGAATTGTCTGTGCTAAAAGTTATTTCAAATGCAGTCTTTTCGTTGTAATTTAACAGTAAGTATGAATATAATTTATTCCAAATCAATATATACTCGAAAACAAACTAGATCAAGTTTATTTCAATTGTAATAGAGTTTGAAATATATATGCCAACATACTTATTATACATAATACTTATGTTATCATACCTCATAAGGGATAGATACTGACCATTCATTTTATCAAATCAAAATACAAGTTACATGTGTTACACTTCATTTACCATCCCCATTCATTTTAGTTAACTTGTTCAAACAAAAAAAAACTTAAGACTCGTTTAAATAAACATGACAAAAATAGAATTGTAAGAAGTACGTTTCTAGTAAATAAATATCATAGAAAATTAAATTCATAGAAACAGTAATATATTTATTTGGTCTATAACAACTTCTCATAGATAAAAATATTTAATACTAGTTAATAAAACATATGAGTGATTTCCAAGTAACCATTTAGTGCCCGTTTGGTTGGAATGGTGGAATGGAATCGAATAAGGGTAGAGAAAGGAAATTGAATGAATCAGATTACTTTTATGTGTTAAAAAACCTCTAATCAAACATAGTTTTTTATTGATTCGGAATCATTCCATTATCTGGAATCATTCCCGCTGCTTTCAAACGAGTAACATATTTACATAAAATTATATAAATTTTATAATTTTTCGTAATTTTATAATATATTAGAACAAGGTGAAAGAAAATTTTATACTTTTTCATAATGTTCATCCTTAATAAATCTCATAAGTTGTACACAATACAAATTTTGGTGTGGTTGATGGATGTTCACAAATTATTAACAAATATTAAAAAAATGAAAAATAAGGCTTCCAAACAATTTATACATAGTTGTAGTAATCTCAATATTTAGGATATGTTTGATAGAAGTGATATGGATTATATTGTGAGATGAATATTTCTATAATGATGTAAGATTATCAATTATCAATTTCATATACTTTTGCAATTGTAAATTGTAAACACTAGCAATAAAAGATGGTAGAGAGGAGTTTGAGCTCATGACAAGCAAATCTGTTATCAATTATCAATTTCATATACCTTTGCAATGATTCACAAATTATCACTCTCAATTTCCAGTCTTCTGATATCGAGTTGAATTGATTCATAATTCCACTTCTTAAAGCAAAGACGTCAACAAAGATGTTAAAATTAGTATCCTTTGTCCAATGTTAAAAGACAAGGTAGTAGCCTCATGATCTCTAAGGATAAACCCACAAGAGCACTAAACGTTGTAAATTTTAAATCCGTTAAATTTATTTTGACTTTACCTTCACTGTATTTGGTCCTTCGGACTCATATTAGTATAGATTCGTTTCCCACCAACTTTCCCGGAAGATCCGTTCATCATTAAACCGTTGGCGTGCTTCCTTTTTTGGCATTTTATGCCTTTGTTTCTCGTTTTTAAATTTCCGCCACATTAATTTGTTGTCTTAATGATATATCGATTTTTCCATCATTTGATACATTTATGACAGTCGGTACAATTATTTTTTTTGGTGGGTTAAAACATCAAAAAAATATTTAATATATGAAATTACCTACTATTTAAAAAAATAATAAATTTTTTTGCTTTATTATAAGAAATACTAAAAATACATTGGATAATAAATTGTGTTGAGTTTATGGAAAGAAGTAAAGAGAGAGGAAGAAGAGAAATAAAAACATCTCCTCTCTCTCTCTCTCCATTTTCCTCTTCCCCTTCTCTTTCTTACTCTCTCTGCGTCTGCACTGCAGCGAACTGAACCTCCTCTTTCTCTCTCCTGTTCGTGGGGGGAGAGAGATAAGTCTTCGGCCTTTGTCGAGTTTTATAACACTCACATTCCTTGCTTCCTCTACTTTCATTTCACGAGATCCCCCTTTTCCTCTCTCTACTCCTCCAATCCCTTTCTCCAGATTCAGACCCCCACACCATTGCTTCCTTACACATTGCTCTAGATATTCCCGAACAGAGATCGGGCTTCTAAATCATAGGGCTTCGCTTCGGTTGGGGAGGGCTAATCTCTGAACCACCAGATTGATTTCTTAGAAATGTCGGATTTCAAGAAGCCTCCTTCCGACGATTTGGGTCCCGACGACCTTCCGGATCGGCTTAAGGGTGTTCTTAGCTTTGATTTCAACAAGCCGGATTCCAAAGACTTTGCTCTTGGTTCCCCCGTTTCTCCTCTCCGGCGGCATCAGCAAGGTCGTCCTTCCACCACCACTACCACAACCACTACCAGCTCATCTAGCTCATCCGGATCTGTATCAGGCCGTGCCACACTCAATCCCACGGCAAAGGGTCATTCTGGGGAGATCTCTTCCGCCCCCACCGACACTAGCCCTAATACAACTCGAACTCCTAGGCCTGGTCACTCCCGCTCGAATTCATACGGCTCAATTGGAAGCGCGAGTCACCAACATCCGCAAATCTACTCTGGTGGAGGTAGCGGCGGGGCTGTGAACTCCCCGCCCTTGAACGTTCTTCCCAGTGGAAATATATGTCCTTCGGGTCGGATCTTGAAGACTGGCATGGCGACTAGGCAATCGCCGAGGACTGACGTTCTCGGCAGTGGCACGGGGCTTTATGGTCATGGCAGCATTATGCGAGGCGGGACCGGCGCTACCACCGCCGGGACTAGTGTAAGCTCTGGTAAATCTGGGGTTGGAGATTCGGGGTTTGGAAACGTGAGGGGGAATGTGGGGTTAAGCGGTGGGGATTCGGTCAAGAGAGCGATGATGAGCATGGATCCGGAGGAGGTAAAGAGGTTTGGAAATGATCAGTATAAAAAGGGCAACTTTTCCGAGGCTTTGAGGTTGTATGACAGGGCGATCGCTTTGTCTCCGAGAAACGCTGCTTATCGGAGCAACAGAGCGGCGGCGTTGACTGCTTTGAACCGGGCAGCGGATGCGGTGAGAGAGTGTGAGGAAGCGGTGAGGT
>BSUD01000161.1:0-14261 GCA_033239045.1 Fagopyrum esculentum
ATAGATCGTCTTCCGTCTTTTGACGTCACGTGAGTACCCTCTCCCCCGAGCTTATGATCTTGTCTCGATTTAGTTATGTTTAGTATTAGTATCATGCTAGGTTGGATAATCTAGCATAACTTAGAGTGAATACCAAGTAGTGGTTTGGACCTTAGGTGAGTTTTGAGGATTGTCGATTGTTGTAAGACGTTGAGTGTTTGGTTGACCTTGTGAGTATCTGAGGCTTGAGGTTGTGGATTTATGGTTGTTAAGATTATGGACTAGAATATGCGTATCCTAGCATAGTGTTGATACCGTTGAGATTGTTGACACTAGACATGTATATCCTAGTATGTGGTATGGGCTATGATCCTGCGAGATCATAGGATGCGGTCCTAGCTTGTGTTGAGTGGGATGTGAGAATGAGAGATTCTAGGATGCGGTCCTAGAATGTGAGTAAAATGATCTCGCGTAGATCATTTGTGTAGAAGTCTTAGACTTCTTGAGTTGAGCGAGTGGTTGATATAGTTATCTTTTTGTGAGCAGGTTGTGGACCCAAGGGAAGCGAGAGTGTTGTGAGTTGAGTGTGGCGATAAGGTAAGTCTCCGGACTTACTTAGCTCGTATTCCTTGTATTAGCATTGATGTGTGCTTGGTGGTGTGTGTTTATTGTTTATAACAACTAAACTGGAATTAGGATTACCGACCTTTATATTATTTTGGCCCAAGTGTATGAAAACGGGCGGTGACAACTTGCCTGGCTCCCGCGAGAGCTAGGAGGTTCTCGGCGACTATCCCGTGCTGGTAGACGGTCAGATGCATCAGTACCATTCCATGTCGGTAAGTAGGGACCGAGGCGAGTTTCGGTGACTCTCGTGTCACAACCTAAGTTGAATTAGAACGGGATATGACTTAATAATAATAAGATAATAAACCGGACTTGTGTGTTTTGAAGTGTATTGGGTGTTTATGATGATTGACTTGTGTTTGTGCCTTTCACCTTGATTCTAATGCCTGGAATATGAGCTAACGGTTTTATACCGATTGTTGTAGATTGCCTTGCAGGTTAGGAATGCGGCCGAGAGATCCGGAAGAGTGGGCAGCCGGGGTTCCGTACATTTTAGGAGGGGTTTGGTTAGAGTTGTATTTGGGTATTGTCTCTTGTATATTGCTATGTATTTGATGTTTGAGTCTTTAGAGTTGAGAACTCGGCTGAAGTTGTCTTTTATTTGCTTTTAAGGATCATGTCATTTGCAAAAAAAATGTATTTCGGTTTTGCCTTTATTTGTGTCTTGTTGTAAGATCCGGTGAAATTGTTGTCAGGCTAAGGGTCGGGACCCATTGTGAGGTCCCAACCGGTAGCATCCCGAGTCCCGCGGATTCGGGGTGTTACAAAAGTGGTATCAGAGCCCTAGGTTGACAACAATGGCACTCACAATCTTCTAAAGTCCGAATAAGGAATAAACAGAACCCCGCGGGTTCTGAGTTTTTATTTTCAAAATCACATGCATGAGTCTGGGTAGAATGTACGGACCACCACTCCTTCCGCGGATCTCGGCAGCATAGTTCATTGGATTTTTAGTATATAAATGTATATATATGTAGATATGTATCGTGGACTTAGGATACTTTTGGACTATTATTGTATGTGGATTGTAGTTGCATGATAGACATGATTTATGTGTATTGTTGTATATGTGAACGATTATATGTTTTGGACCTTGTATTGTTGTAATGGAATGCCGAATGCGTGATATTAGTAGTAATATGGACTTAGGAAATATATAGTTATGCATTCGTATTCCTATTATATATAGTAGCATATGGAGATATAGGACCATTTAGTTGAGATGCTATTATGATATCATCGCCCTTGGACGACGTCGTTTTACATAGGATAGTGTACATACGAGGACGAATATTCTCAAAGTATCCAGTTGTGAGCTACGTTCGGGTGAACACCTTGGAGTTCTTGTACTCCTTTAAGAGGATGTCGAAGAGGAGTAGAGATGACATAACGAAGAATGAACAAGTAGAAAGAAGAACTCGAGACGAATAAAGAGAGGTAGAGATGGAGCAATACAAGTAAAGAGAGCAACATTAAAGTGTAGAAGCGGTTCTAAAAAGGCCATGATCGAACGACGACAAGACCAAGAGAGAGAACGAACTTAAGTTCTTCGAGAAGAAGCGTGGACAACTAAAGAGGTAAATCGAGGAGGAGATGAGTACGTTCTAGCAAGGTTACGGTGGTGTTCTCTATTAAGATGCAAAACTATCTTTAGACGTTTCTAAGCATTGGAGTTAAGATGAGAGAAGTGAACGAAACATGTGACAATGATTTAAAATACCGTAAGTTAAGCTTACGAGGTACCAAAAAGTAAAGTTAAAACATTACTAGAGTTATGAGAAGAAGGCGTGGTGGGGTTTCACATGGAAAAATTCCCCTAGAAGAGTTGACCTGTTTTCCGTTACGATGATAGGCTAAGAAATGCCAAAAGGAAAGAAGTGTGAGTAGATGTGATTCGGATGAAATGAGTGACGTAACAAGAAGTTGTGATGTATGGAAAGACTTAAGATGCACTTGAAAGACGTCCTGGAGGACCGGTTAAGCCTATTAACGGGAGTTATGCGACACCACAAGGCCGAGAAGGGTATACTTACCTCATAGAAGAAGGAAGCGTGAAGCGTAGAAAGAGTTAATGGAGTGTGTGAAGGGCGATATGGGCAAGTGAAGTTTAAGGCATAATACTCCGAGAGGGTAGCCTTCCGGAGTATGGTTACATGGAGGGTAGGAATTCCGGTGAAGCGTTGGACTTAGAGAAGGTCCGCTATAAGCTAATCGGTGATAGTCGAGAACGTGCTTGTGTGGGTTGTCTATGAATGAGTGTAGATGATAAGAGTAACTAGGAACGTGGATTAATAAGGAACGGTAATAAGAGCTTGGAGTTCTGGTGGTTCAATGTCGGTAATAGGGAGGTATATCAATGGGAGCACAAATATCTTAATCATGTAGCATTGCAAGAGTTCAAATCAAGTAAATGTAACAGACCTCCTAGGGAGGAGATTGTAACGAGTCGTTACGACTTTCTTAGTTCATGGGATCCGCATAAGGGGGCAACGACACGTATAAGAACTGTTAAGGTTTGATAAGAGTGAAGAGAATAGATGAGCAGGAGGAAAGTGAGGCTTTTATGGGTGTTGTACGGAAAAGGGGATTACATAAAGGGGATGCATGGTATGTGTGTACTAATAATAGGGATGTTATGTTTTCGCAAGCAAAAAGCCGAGTCAGATGTGTTAGACTCACATGGAAGAGCCATGGTGGCTATGACGTGAAGGGGAGGACCTAGATTAAGACAACGCTGCAAGCTTAGAGTTTATGATGTGAGTGCTTGGTGAGGTAATGAGTAGATCTTTCAGTGATTGTGGTTGGGGAATTTCGTCTAGTGTTCTTCACAAGGCATATTGGTACGGTTGTGAAGTTGTTCCTAGAATACCAAGAGATGCATAAGATGACCAACGAGAATAAGAGAAGACCGAAGTTTTGAAGTTTGATGTCGAAATGAGATGTATGAGAAGTATAGGAAGGATTGAGGTTAGAACCTATGCGGTCGGATTGACTTTACATAAGGAAAATGAAGTATAATTTCTACGCCTACTTGAACAAAGGATGTCTATGGTGAAATCTTATGTAGAATACGAAGAGCTCCTCCCATATGTTGGGATATCAAGGAAAGTGAAGAAGATAAGATCGATTTGTTATAAGACATGATTAAGTCTTGTAGTTAGGACCTTTGTGACTGAACATATGTGCGAGATCAAGAAATATTATTATCGCCATCTCTTCAAAGTGAAAAGGGTGAGTAAGCTCAAATATTGCTTAGCCAAGGCTTCAAGAGCCACAAGACTCGAGCAAGTCCCTCGAGTTAGGAGATGAAGTATCTTTGAAAGCGGACGGTCGACATGGTGGCTACAGATGGAACAATATACGTGTTTAAAGAACGTCACCTCAATAGATCGAGGTAGATCAATTGTGTCATAACCACTTGTAAGTGATAAGATAAGTTTGTGTTGGTTATTACGATATGTGACGGGAAGAGAAAACATGAAACTTGAGATATTACGGATTCCAATACGTCAGAATGTGGAATTTTCCACTAAGGTCGAGCTTGACTTAATTCCGATGTCTAAGGCGCCGTATGGAATAACAATGGTACCGAGACATGAGTTGTGGAAGCAAGTAAAGGAACAATTGTACGAACTTAATGATAAGATTCATTAGAATTAGTGAAATGCCATAGAGAACACCAGACGTTATCTTGAACTCTTGATCTGAAGTTCATATTGGAATATATCTTAAACTCTTAATTTGAAGTTGTTATGAAAAACACCAGTTTGCGAAAAGAGAGACTGTTATCTCCTTTTGTACATCGATTACTTTAAGTTGAGCAAGACGACCATGGAGGAAAAGTATCCTTATAACAGATGGGAGATCTACACGATCAGTTGCAAGGGACGGTAGTCTCTTATAAGATTGAGTTACGATTTGATGGTCAACCGTTGAGAATTCGAGACTGAGATATTGCAATTTCGGCATTGCGGACCAACTAGGGTTAATTGAGTTGTAGTTATTCCGTATGGGCTTACTAATGTCCCTGATAAGAGATTTTGGTCTACTCTCGAAGAAGAGAGAAGTTGTATGACAAGTTGTCTCGGGATGGCAACCCCCAAGGACGTGGAAGAATTTACAAGTTTTATTGGATGTGCTGGTCATTACCGGATTTGTGGAGAGATTCTCCAAAGTAACACCGTATATGGCGAACCTACTCCGAATGACAATGAAGTATTGAGTGAGACGAAAATTGACAATGGAGATGTTGAGAATTAAGAGGAGATTTATTGGTGCAACTGTTTGAAATTGCCTTGAGGTATGATCGGTTTGAATAGTACAAGTGATCATTCATGACATGGTCTTGATTGAGTATTGAGGAACGATGTTAAAGTAATAACATGCGTGTCTCATTAGTAGAAGCGGTGTGAAGTAAAGTACTTCCTTCATTGTTGGGGACTTACATCAAGAATTGAAGAAACGTAACATTAAAGTTTGGGTTGACAAGAACCAAAGTCAACTGTGTAAATGAGAAGATTTGATTTTCTTTGTTAGAGACAATAAAAGAGAAACATAATAAAAATATTGCATTGAGAAAGACCTGAGAAGGAAGTTGAGTTTTGATATACCGGACCTTTTTGAGATCTTAGCGCGAGTTGGGAAAGTGATTTACCGGTTGCGTGGCTGCCAAGAATAGAGAGTGTTCACCCGGTATTCATGTGTATCAGTCGAGAGAGTACATACACGACTCGAGACAGATTGTCAGTTATGGGGATTTAGTCGCAGACGAAAAACCGGAGAGGCCAATAGGAAGACGGAGTATAGTATCTTTGGTTGAGTTTTGCGCCGAGTTAGTAGCTTCGATGGAATCGACAGATTAGACCTAATTCTTTCCTTGGTTGTGTTATGTGCATGTGTAGTTTTTGCCTTGTGCGGGAATATGCTATGATCTGATATATCTTGTGGTAGTAGTTTGAGTAGATTGTTGTATAGATTAGAAGGTTTAAACCTTGTTAGTTGGAGAGTTCATACCTCGGCCTTAGGGACCGAGAAGTTCGGCGTATAGCAAGTTTCGGGACGAAACTTGTTTTTGGGGGATCTGTTGTAATGCCCAAAATTTTGGCGCGTTTTCGATATATAGTTTTCCGTATATTATTGAAATTTTAATGGCCTAAATAATTATACGAGTATATATGTATGTATTAATATATTTCATAATCATATATTATCCGTTTAAAATTTATTTTGTAATCTCGTACATATTTCTTTTCAAGAGAACGTTTACTAAACCAAAAATCATACTATTCCAAGTATATTTACATATAATTGATTTATATATTTCTCCGCAAATTATTTAACGGAAAAGTTCGGAAATATTTTCCGATCCGAACCTTTCACTCCGATTAATTCGATCGAGTTTGTTAATTCCCGTTTTCCTTTATTTTAATTGTCTCCTTTATTTTTTTTATGCTTCCTTTCCTCGAGCCGCTCATCCACGCTACCCGACTCCTCGTTGCCTGGTACCACTACTCTAGCCTACATCCCTGCAAGACTCTCTCGGGACTCAACTTTATAGCTCTCAACCTCTCAATCTCCTGCCTCCCTTCTCTTCTCTTGGGACTTTCACGCAAGCCTACTCTCCCTCCTCAACTCATACCCCAACTACATCTTCCTCCTGTTGGAAAACCATCTATGCAGCCTCACAACCCCTCTTTCCTCTCTGTCTTCACCGCCTCTCTGCATCACGCCGGACTCGCTCCGTCACCGACAGGAGAGCCTTGCTGACCACTCGAGGCCGGAGAAGGGCCTGGTAACAGCCCCACCGCCGGCTCTGTTTCACATCCTTTGGTTCCTACTTCTGCTGCATCTGCCGCCAAGGGGAACGCCGCCACACACCGGGACGCCAAGAACCCCAGTGCCGTCGCCGATCGAAGCCGCACCACCAGAGCCTTGCCAGTCGGGCCTCGCCTACGCCGTCGCCTCCTTCACCCCTTTCTTTTCTGCATAGCGGCGCAACACCCTTGGTCCAGCGAGCTCCACCGGGCTGAAAGAACCGCCACCTCCACTTTGGCCGCCAGGGACGACGCCGGAGAGGAGAAGCCCGCCTTGCCCAGCCGCCGGGACTCCAGCTTCCACCCTGCGTAAGTGGGATTTGAAGAATAACCCTTTTAGGGTTTTAATCATTTCGGGACCCTCATATTTGTGTTTATTGCAGATTTGACCCCCCTCTCTTTGAATTTGCTGTCTGTACCCTGCTGAATTGTATTATTGTGGTCATGACATTATATTCTTAAAGTGCGGAGCTTTTGCCTTGATTATAAATTATAATTTTGACTCAAAGCTTATTTCGGAAAATGACCTAGTTTTGTGAGTTTCTTTGTTGCCGGAAAGTTGACTTCGGGTTTTATCCATATTTATAAATTTTGTATGGATCGTCCCAGAAAGCGTTTTTGCGAGTTTTAATCCTTATTTTATAAGCGGGACTTTCCTTATATTTTATGCCCTCGTTGGATTAATTTCGAGTTATGACTCAAGGGTTTAATTGCGGGTTTTTTTTAGCGTTTGCTTTTGAAAATGAGTTTACCTTAGAATATTATATCTTATATATTACGATCAAATTTAGCATATTAGCTAAATTTGTGTAGTTTGGTTTTAGGTCCGGAAGCGTCCCGATAAAGGCGTAACGAATCCATATCGACGTCAATAGATCGTCTTCCGTCTTTTGACGTCACGTGAGTACCCTCTCCCCCGAGCTTATGATCTTGTCTCGATTTAGTTATGTTTAGTATTAGTATCATGCTAGGTTGGATAATCTAGCATAACTTAGAGTGAATACCAAGTAGTGGTTTGGACCTTAGGTGAGTTTTGAGGATTGTCGATTGTTGTAAGACGTTGAGTGTTTGGTTGACCTTGTGAGTATCTGAGGCTTGAGGTTGTGGATTTATGGTTGTTAAGATTATGGACTAGAATATGCGTATCCTAGCATAGTGTTGATACCGTTGAGATTGTTGACACTAGACATGTATATCCTAGTATGTGGTATGGGCTATGATCCTGCGAGATCATAGGATGCGGTCCTAGCTTGTGTTGAGTGGGATGTGAGAATGAGAGATTCTAGGATGCGGTCCTAGAATGTGAGTAAAATGATCTCGCGTAGATCATTTGTGTAGAAGTCTTAGACTTCTTGAGTTGAGCGAGTGGTTGATATAGTTATCTTTTTGTGAGCAGGTTGTGGACCCAAGGGAAGCGAGAGTGTTGTGAGTTGAGTGTGGCGATAAGGTAAGTCTCCGGACTTACTTAGCTCGTATTCCTTGTATTAGCATTGATGTGTGCTTGGTGGTGTGTGTTTATTGTTTATAACAACTAAACTGGAATTAGGATTACCGACCTTTATATTATTTTGGCCCAAGTGTATGAAAACGGGCGGTGACAACTTGCCTGGCTCCCGCGAGAGCTAGGAGGTTCTCGGCGACTATCCCGTGCTGGTAGACGGTCAGATGCATCAGTACCATTCCATGTCGGTAAGTAGGGACCGAGGCGAGTTTCGGTGACTCTCGTGTCACAACCTAAGTTGAATTAGAACGGGATATGACTTAATAATAATAAGATAATAAACCGGACTTGTGTGTTTTGAAGTGTATTGGGTGTTTATGATGATTGACTTGTGTTTGTGCCTTTCACCTTGATTCTAATGCCTGGAATATGAGCTAACGGTTTTATACCGATTGTTGTAGATTGCCTTGCAGGTTAGGAATGCGGCCGAGAGATCCGGAAGAGTGGGCAGCCGGGGTTCCGTACATTTTAGGAGGGGTTTGGTTAGAGTTGTATTTGGGTATTGTCTCTTGTATATTGCTATGTATTTGATGTTTGAGTCTTTAGAGTTGAGAACTCGGCTGAAGTTGTCTTTTATTTGCTTTTAAGGATCATGTCATTTGCATAAAAATGTATTTCGGTTTTGCCTTTATTTGTGTCTTGTTGTAAGATCCGGTGAAATTGTTGTCAGGCTAAGGGTCGGGACCCATTGTGAGGTCCCAACCGGTAGCATCCCGAGTCCCGCGGATTCGGGGTGTTACAAAAGTGGTATCAGAGCCCTAGGTTGACAACAATGGCACTCACAATCTTCTAAAGTCCGAATAAGGAATAAACAGAACCCCGCGGGTTCTGAGTTTTTATTTTCAAAATCACATGCATGAGTCTGGGTAGAATGTACGGACCACCACTCCTTCCGCGGATCTCGGCAGCATAGTTCATTGGATTTTTAGTATATAAATGTATATATATGTAGATATGTATCGTGGACTTAGGATACTTTTGGACTATTATTGTATGTGGATTGTAGTTGCATGATAGACATGATTTATGTGTATTGTTGTATATGTGAACGATTATATGTTTTGGACCTTGTATTGTTGTAATGGAATGCCGAATGCGTGATATTAGTAGTAATATGGACTTAGGAAATATATAGTTATGCATTCGTATTCCTATTATATATAGTAGCATATGGAGATATAGGACCATTTAGTTGAGATGCTATTATGATATCATCGCCCTTGGACGACGTCGTTTTACATAGGATAGTGTACATACGAGGACGAATATTCTCAAAGTATCCAGTTGTGAGCTACGTTCGGGTGAACACCTTGGAGTTCTTGTACTCCTTTAAGAGGATGTCGAAGAGGAGTAGAGATGACATAACGAAGAATGAACAAGTAGAAAGAAGAACTCGAGACGAATAAAGAGAGGTAGAGATGGAGCAATACAAGTAAAGAGAGCAACATTAAAGTGTAGAAGCGGTTCTAAAAAGGCCATGATCGAACGACGACAAGACCAAGAGAGAGAACGAACTTAAGTTCTTCGAGAAGAAGCGTGGACAACTAAAGAGGTAAATCGAGGAGGAGATGAGTACGTTCTAGCAAGGTTACGGTGGTGTTCTCTATTAAGATGCAAAACTATCTTTAGACGTTTCTAAGCATTGGAGTTAAGATGAGAGAAGTGAACGAAACATGTGACAATGATTTAAAATACCGTAAGTTAAGCTTACGAGGTACCAAAAAGTAAAGTTAAAACATTACTAGAGTTATGAGAAGAAGGCGTGGTGGGGTTTCACATGGAAAAATTCCCCTAGAAGAGTTGACCTGTTTTCCGTTACGATGATAGGCTAAGAAATGCCAAAAGGAAAGAAGTGTGAGTAGATGTGATTCGGATGAAATGAGTGACGTAACAAGAAGTTGTGATGTATGGAAAGACTTAAGATGCACTTGAAAGACGTCCTGGAGGACCGGTTAAGCCTATTAACGGGAGTTATGCGACACCACAAGGCCGAGAAGGGTATACTTACCTCATAGAAGAAGGAAGCGTGAAGCGTAGAAAGAGTTAATGGAGTGTGTGAAGGGCGATATGGGCAAGTGAAGTTTAAGGCATAATACTCCGAGAGGGTAGCCTTCCGGAGTATGGTTACATGGAGGGTAGGAATTCCGGTGAAGCGTTGGACTTAGAGAAGGTCCGCTATAAGCTAATCGGTGATAGTCGAGAACGTGCTTGTGTGGGTTGTCTATGAATGAGTGTAGATGATAAGAGTAACTAGGAACGTGGATTAATAAGGAACGGTAATAAGAGCTTGGAGTTCTGGTGGTTCAATGTCGGTAATAGGGAGGTATATCAATGGGAGCACAAATATCTTAATCATGTAGCATTGCAAGAGTTCAAATCAAGTAAATGTAACAGACCTCCTAGGGAGGAGATTGTAACGAGTCGTTACGACTTTCTTAGTTCATGGGATCCGCATAAGGGGGCAACGACACGTATAAGAACTGTTAAGGTTTGATAAGAGTGAAGAGAATAGATGAGCAGGAGGAAAGTGAGGCTTTTATGGGTGTTGTACGGAAAAGGGGATTACATAAAGGGGATGCATGGTATGTGTGTACTAATAATAGGGATGTTATGTTTTCGCAAGCAAAAAGCCGAGTCAGATGTGTTAGACTCACATGGAAGAGCCATGGTGGCTATGACGTGAAGGGGAGGACCTAGATTAAGACAACGCTGCAAGCTTAGAGTTTATGATGTGAGTGCTTGGTGAGGTAATGAGTAGATCTTTCAGTGATTGTGGTTGGGGAATTTCGTCTAGTGTTCTTCACAAGGCATATTGGTACGGTTGTGAAGTTGTTCCTAGAATACCAAGAGATGCATAAGATGACCAACGAGAATAAGAGAAGACCGAAGTTTTGAAGTTTGATGTCGAAATGAGATGTATGAGAAGTATAGGAAGGATTGAGGTTAGAACCTATGCGGTCGGATTGACTTTACATAAGGAAAATGAAGTATAATTTCTACGCCTACTTGAACAAAGGATGTCTATGGTGAAATCTTATGTAGAATACGAAGAGCTCCTCCCATATGTTGGGATATCAAGGAAAGTGAAGAAGATAAGATCGATTTGTTATAAGACATGATTAAGTCTTGTAGTTAGGACCTTTGTGACTGAACATATGTGCGAGATCAAGAAATATTATTATCGCCATCTCTTCAAAGTGAAAAGGGTGAGTAAGCTCAAATATTGCTTAGCCAAGGCTTCAAGAGCCACAAGACTCGAGCAAGTCCCTCGAGTTAGGAGATGAAGTATCTTTGAAAGCGGACGGTCGACATGGTGGCTACAGATGGAACAATATACGTGTTTAAAGAACGTCACCTCAATAGATCGAGGTAGATCAATTGTGTCATAACCACTTGTAAGTGATAAGATAAGTTTGTGTTGGTTATTACGATATGTGACGGGAAGAGAAAACATGAAACTTGAGATATTACGGATTCCAATACGTCAGAATGTGGAATTTTCCACTAAGGTCGAGCTTGACTTAATTCCGATGTCTAAGGCGCCGTATGGAATAACAATGGTACCGAGACATGAGTTGTGGAAGCAAGTAAAGGAACAATTGTACGAACTTAATGATAAGATTCATTAGAATTAGTGAAATGCCATAGAGAACACCAGACGTTATCTTGAACTCTTGATCTGAAGTTCATATTGGAATATATCTTAAACTCTTAATTTGAAGTTGTTATGAAAAACACCAGTTTGCGAAAAGAGAGACTGTTATCTCCTTTTGTACATCGATTACTTTAAGTTGAGCAAGACGACCATGGAGGAAAAGTATCCTTATAACAGATGGGAGATCTACACGATCAGTTGCAAGGGACGGTAGTCTCTTATAAGATTGAGTTACGATTTGATGGTCAACCGTTGAGAATTCGAGACTGAGATATTGCAATTTCGGCATTGCGGACCAACTAGGGTTAATTGAGTTGTAGTTATTCCGTATGGGCTTACTAATGTCCCTGATAAGAGATTTTGGTCTACTCTCGAAGAAGAGAGAAGTTGTATGACAAGTTGTCTCGGGATGGCAATTCCCAAGGACGTGGAAGAATTTACAAGTTTTATTGGATGTGCTGGTCATTACCGGATTTGTGGAGAGATTCTCCAAAGTAACACCGTATATGGCGAACCTACTCCGAATGACAATGAAGTATTGAGTGAGACGAAAATTGACAATGGAGATGTTGAGAATTAAGAGGAGATTTATTGGTGCAACTGTTTGAAATTGCCTTGAGGTATGATCGGTTTGAATAGTACAAGTGATCATTCATGACATGGTCTTGATTGAGTATTGAGGAACGATGTTAAAGTAATAACATGCGTGTCTCATTAGTAGAAGCGGTGTGAAGTAAAGTACTTCCTTCATTGTTGGGGACTTACATCAAGAATTGAAGAAACGTAACATTAAAGTTTGGGTTGACAAGAACCAAAGTCAACTGTGTAAATGAGAAGATTTGATTTTCTTTGTTAGAGACAATAAAAGAGAAACATAATAAAAATATTGCATTGAGAAAGACCTGAGAAGGAAGTTGAGTTTTGATATACCGGACCTTTTTGAGATCTTAGCGCGAGTTGGGAAAGTGATTTACCGGTTGCGTGGCTGCCAAGAATAGAGAGTGTTCACCCGGTATTCATGTGTATCAGTCGAGAGAGTACATACACGACTCGAGACAGATTGTCAGTTATGGGGATTTAGTCGCAGACGAAAAACCGGAGAGGCCAATAGGAAGACGGAGTATAGTATCTTTGGTTGAGTTTTGCGCCGAGTTAGTAGCTTCGATGGAATCGACAGATTAGACCTAATTCTTTCCTTGGTTGTGTTATGTGCATGTGTAGTTTTTGCCTTGTGCGGGAATATGCTATGATCTGATATATCTTGTGGTAGTAGTTTGAGTAGATTGTTGTATAGATTAGAAGGTTTAAACCTTGTTAGTTGGAGAGTTCATACCTCGGCCTTAGGGACCGAGAAGTTCGGCGTATAGCAAGTTTCGGGACGAAACTTGTTTTTGGGGGATCTGTTGTAATGCCCAAAATTTTGGCGCGTTTTCGATATATAGTTTTCCGTATATTATTGAAATTTTAATGGCCTAAATAATTATACGAGTATATATGTATGTATTAATATATTTCATAATCATATATTATCCGTTTAAAATTTATTTTGTAATCTCGTACATATTTCTTTTCAAGAGAACGTTTACTAAACCAAAAATCATACTATTCCAAGTATATTTACATATAATTGATTTATATATTTCTCCGCAAATTATTTAACGGAAAAGTTCGGAAATATTTTCCGATCCGAACCTTTCACTCCGATTAATTCGATCGAGTTTGTTAATTCCCGTTTTCCTTTATTTTAATTGTCTCCTTTATTTTTTTTATGCTTCCTTTCCTCGAGCCGCTCATCCACGCTACCCGACTCCTCGTTGCCTGGTACCACTACTCTAGCCTACATCCCTGCAAGACTCTCTCGGGACTCAACTTTATAGCTCTCAACCTCTCAATCTCCTGCCTCCCTTCTCTTCTCTTGGGACTTTCACGCAAGCCTACTCTCCCTCCTCAACTCATACCCCAACTACATCTTCCTCCTGTTGGAAAACCATCTATGCAGCCTCACAACCCCTCTTTCCTCTCTGTCTTCACCGCCTCTCTGCATCACGCCGGACTCGCTCCGTCACCGACAGGAGAGCCTTGCTGACCACTCGAGGCCGGAGAAGGGCCTGGTAACAGCCCCACCGCCGGCTCTATTTCACATCCTTTGGTTCCTACTTCTGCTGCATCTGCCGCCAAGGGGAACGCCGCCACACACCGGGACGCCAAGAACCCCAGTGCCGTCGCCGATCGAAGCCGCACCACCAGAGCCTTGCCAGTCGGGCCTCGCCTACGCCGTCGCCTCCTTCACCCCTTTCTTTTCTGCATAGCGGCGCAACACCCTTGGTCCAGCGAGCTCCACCGGGCTGAAAGAACCGCCACCTCCACTTTGGCCGCCAGGGACGACGCCGGAGAGGAGAAGCCCGCCTTGCCCAGCCGCCGGGACTCCAGCTTCCACCCTGCGTAAGTGGGATTTGAAGAATAACCCTTTTAGGGTTTTAATCATTTCGGGACCCTCATATTTGTGTTTATTGCAGATTTGACCCCCCTCTCTTTGAATTTGCTGTCTGTACCCTGCTGAATTGTATTATTGTGGTCATGACATTATATTCTTAAAGTGCGGAGCTTTTGCCTTGATTATAAATTATAATTTTGACTCAAAGCTTATTTCGGAAAATGACCTAGTTTTGTGAGTTTCTTTGTTGCC
>BSUD01000163.1:0-15406 GCA_033239045.1 Fagopyrum esculentum
CAATAGGCTTGGTAGGGTCCGTGGACCGGGTATCGAAGAGGGTGTCGTTAGTGGAGCGGCGCTTGATGGAAAACCCGAAAGGGGTGGTGTAGTAAAAAGTGAATACGAGGTCGGATTTAGGGGTTGAGAGTATTGTTTTTGATTGTTGTTTCACAACAACTGGTTGTAATATTTTTGGGTCAAATTGGTTTTGGGTTTCTCGAAATAATACGTTATTGGGAATTTCCCAACGAGGTTTGACAGCATCTGTTATTCGAATTCTTAAACGATAATCTTTTTCAAACCTGCAATAACAAAGAAAATTATCAAAAAAAATTTTATATTTTGGCACGTAACTTTGATATTATGGCATTCGACTTTCTAACATGTCATGATTAGTATATCGAATCCAATTCCGCATCAAAGATAGAATAACGATAAATATAAAAAAGACGAATGTAAAGCAAACATACGATGCAGTGAAGTTGAGTGTAACTATATCGGGTCCATAGACATTGGAAGGTTGGATGACTCGAAGAACCGCGGATATAGACTTCCCATGTGGATCAACTAGTGCCCTTTCAACCTTGTATCCATATCCAACAACCTCTTCTGCAGTTGCATATACACAAAGAACCATCAACAACCCAATGAGAGCCAAAGCTATGGCTGGCCTTGCATGGCCATTGAGACTCATTTTGTGTTGTATTTTCTAAACTTGTTTATACTTTGTAGTGTAGGGAGAGAGATGTTGAAGTTGAGAAGATATGTGAGATAGAATGGAGTTTATATAGGGGATTATTTTGTATTAGAAATAAATATTCTTTGTTTAGGGACAAAGTATGGAATAAATTGAGATATGAAAATTTATATTTTCTTCATAAAAAAAAAAGTAAAAGTTTAATTGAGATATGATAATTCAAAGGTAGAGATTGTTCAAGATTGAGGTTAGTATCGTTAATAGTTATGTTAGGTTAGAAAATAATAGCTGAATTTGGAAAATATCATTATTTTTTCTACAACTTCTGAATCATAATATTCTTTATCTTTCAAACTAAGTAAAAAGTAATATTTCCTGTTTATAAAATATATATTTCTTTTTAGACCGTAATCCTTATTTTTATTATTTGGTTTCTATATATTTATTTAGTTAGTTTACATACATTGTACCATATATTTTCAAAATTTATTAATAAAAAAAATTATTGAGCGTTGAGCAAAACTTTAAAAATCTGAAAATATCTATTATATAACTACTAAAACAAATTACATTTTCGCTCATGTGTTGTCCCCTAAGACGTGTTGCGTGGGATTTATTTTTTATTTATTTTTATATATGTCACAATATATTAATATATTTGGCACAAATTATTTTATAATAAAATTTCTATTATAATAAGTAAACAATCAATATGTCTAACTAGATTCATAACATAAACCTTTTAAGTAAATGTACTTCTTCTTTTTTTTTACTGTTCAAAAACAACGTTACACGTAACCCTATGTCCTTTCCCGATCGCTTCTCCCATCTACCTCTTCCTTCTCATCCACACCTCAACCCTTCTCCTCCCCGGGTAAACAGTTGTCTCCCCTGCCACCGCCGAACCGCCGGAGTGCCCTTTGTCGCCCTGCTCCACCACCTCGCTTGCTAGAGAAGCCTGCCCTTAACCACTACCGGAACCTGGAGCCACCGCCAAGGACCCTTGATCGAGCCTCTCTTTTGCGTCACCGATCGATCTCTCCCGACTTGACTACTTGAAATTATATGAAATCATACCAATAGGCCCATTTGAAATGAAGTTGGAGAGGATGATGACAACATAGGAAAGCATCGCTAAGCCAATGAGTGTTTTTATCTGTGCATAAGGCTCCATCACATCCCAAAACGCACCAAGTATTCTCGTCGCCTCGAACCCCTCCATTGCCATGAAAATCCCGTTGAATAACACCAAAATCGAATACGATACCTGCAATTCGATTTCATCTCATTTTACTAATTGACTACTTGCGATGATGATGAGAGTGTAAGAAGAGATGGTCGACCTTGTCTAGGTAAGGCTGAGCATCTTTGAAATCAAGAGTTCAAATTGAGGGGTTTTACTAGTGTAACAACACCCCAAGTTCTGGAAACTCGAAGCGTTACGGGCTATGAAAACCAAAACTAATGGAAGCGTAAAAGACTCGTAGCCGAGTTCAAAACAAAAGGGAAATAATAACATAAACATAAACCCGATCCCGTCCTATAATGTACGGGAACCCCGACTGGCCACACCGTCCAGATCACTCAGCAATATCTTGAACCTGTGGAACATTTACAACATCGGTATAAACCGTTAGCTAACATTCTAGATATCAGAAAGAACGTAAAGGCACAAACACACATTAGGTAAATTAAACATATAGCATGCTCATACTCAACCGGTTATTATCTTTTATTAAGTTATTCATTATTAACTCAACTTCTTTGTCACACGAGAATCTCCCGAAACTCGCCTCCGCTTCCGTCTACCAATAGGAATAGATCAGGAATATCCGTTACCTAAGGGCTTGGGTTGCAAGAGCACATTCTAGTCTTCTATAGAACTAGACAAGTGGTCACCGCCCGGTTATCATACATTTTGGCCAGTTAAATTTATAAAAGGTGAATCATATTCCGGTTATCCGTTATAACAAGAATAAACAACACAAACAAGTCAATACAATCCAACTAATACGCGGAATGAAGCTAAGTAAGTCCAAGGGACTTACCTCACTCGAAGGTAATCTAAAAGCTCAGCAACGACTCGGAGAGCAACTCAGTTTCCCTTAGGAAAGGAGCAAGGAAAGCATGTTCACACAAGCATCACGAATCAAGAACGAAACGGTTGCTAGAAGTCTATAACTTCTAGCCTCAATGATCTCTAAAAGATCTTCACAAGCTAAGGGTTCAACCTTAGTCTTACAAAACTTCTGGGGCAAGGAACATCCATAAGAATCAAGGAAAGGAACAAAAGCAAGGAAGGAAGCAACTCACGAGAGTTGCTGCAGAAGGAACCGCAGGGGCGGCTTGCCGCGTGGGCGGGAGCGTGCAGGCGCGGGGGCGTGCACTGACAGAAGACATTGTCGGGGTTTCTTCTCGATTGAAATCTCAGCAAGGGGTTTCTTCTCGTTTGAAAGTTCATTGTCGTGGTTTCTTCTCGATTGAGTACTTTTATAAATTGGGAAAATTAGAGATGTGGTGTGTTGGTCGTTGATTTATTGTTATGTGGTAGATTAATATTTAATAATAATACATAAAAAATTATAATATATTTTTTTAATCGAAATTTGCACGAGGGCCCGACAATGAACTAATTGCCTTACAAATATCAGTTTATTAATATTTTGTGTATGTAAGAATTTTGAATTAATAGATTGAGTTGATTATGTAAATTAATATACTAAAAATAAGTAAATTATTATAAATAAATAAAATTATGTCATTAATTATGGGCTCGACGTAATGGACACCTGCTATAAAGAAAATTCTAAACAAGCCCATATAAACATACACTCGGATTTCTCTAGTTCATTGCATTCATGTATTACACTAGAATAATATGTTAGTAAGTAAGACTGACTAAGGTTGTTTCATACGTGCATATCATGACATTTTTATTTTCGATCGTCCTAAGTTATGATTTTGCTTTTCGTTGACATTTGTGTCTTGTTGAAAGATCTGGTGCACGAGAATGTTGTTAAGGTAGATCGAGACTCATTATGTGATTCCATCCAGTAACATTTTGGGTTTAGAAATCCGGGTATTATATTTAATAGTACTACTCTAAATATATATATATAGGTTCGGGGGAGAACCATTCTTATGGAGAGGAATGAGAGCCTCTAAGAGCTATTAGATTATTTGATGAACGACTCATGATCAATTACCTTTTACAGTAAGTATTTATTAGCTACACGGGTGAGAATATTCAGTGATTGCCTATTTGTTTCCATGAACACTGTTGTTGCCGGAACCTATTACACGTACGATTCATGACCACATCTGTAATCACGTTTATACCTATAAATTACGAGTGTATGTCACATGCACGTGTTGCTCATGACCGAATGTTGTATTTATGTCTTATATAATTTTATACTAGTGTCTCTTGCACGTATTGTTCAAATAAGTAATTATTGGCACGTGTTGATCATGCACGTGATGTCCCATGCGCGTGTTGTTCATGACCCGTATTGTTCAAATAGATAATTCTTGGCACGTGTTTGTTGGAGATGTAGGGAGAAAGTCCCACATCGACAATACGATAGTGTGTGAACCTAACATATAAGTGTTAGGGTCACTCCTCCTATTGCCAATTGGTTTTAGGATGGAAAACCGTGTGTTTGTATGTGTTGTTCGCTAGACGTTCGCCCTCCGCGTCATTTGGTCCCGGAACGGATATAAGAAAAAGTTACGAGTGTATGTCTAATGTTTACATACATTAATTTTTTTCTTATCTAAAATGAGACATATTGGATAAAGTTTGATAGATACATTTAGCTATTACTATATATTAAATACACGATCTATATAAAATTGTCGAATTTTTTTATCAACTAGAGTGAATATATAATATACTAACTTAATAGACATTCGTAATATAAGTTCTTATACACATTAGATTAGCCCATAACCTTTTACATATTATTGAGTTCAAAATTTGAAGACAGCACATTATATTTTTAATCAACTAGCCGGTAGAGACTCTAGAATATGAGTTCGGCGAACATCATTTACAGGATTATTGGAGAGATTATTGTAATCAGAATACTTTGGCCCAATACAAGTAGATTATCGGATTATTGAAATCCCTCGAAATGAGTATCATATCGTATGGTTACTTCATCAGTACTTGTTAAAAATACTCTGATTGAAAATTAAGATTACAAGTAAAAATATAAATATTGGGAGAATTATCGTTGGTATCAATATAGCTGTGATTAAAATTAAAATATAGTCGAAATTAGAGTACAGCAAATATAGAGAATTGGATAACGAGGAAGCATCTTTCTTCCACGTTTCAACAATAGAATGCAAAAAGGATTCAGAGATGTTTTGTTTTCATAAAAACAATCAAAATTCTTCCTATGAGAAGAAGGTAAGAGAAAATGATAAGTAAATAAACACCACAAAATTACTCATCTTCTTCCTCTGAATAGTTGAACTTCACTGAATGAGATTGTAGATCAATCAGACCTCCCCTGTAGCTTCCACGCTTCTTCTTCGTCTTCTCATGGCGGAAATCCCTACACAGAAGAATAGACCAGCAATCAGTTGATGGATTTTGGAAAAGCATATTTCTATTTTCATTTCTGAGTTGTTAGTTAAACAATTAAGATAGTAATAAGAACGATATATTATGTAAGAACCGGATACTAGAACGTAAGTGGATGCTAGGTTATGGTACCATACCTCCCTCGAACTTGACCCAAAACTTCCTGTGCTTTAGCACCATAGCCGATTTCTGCACCATCCTGTAGAAAAAAATTATGAAGAAAGTAAATAAGATTAACTCCTCTACTGTGCTAATCATAGAATCACTCATTCACACTGCCATTGTTGATTAGAGAAAACATCCTTCAATAAATGATAAAAAGTAAGACCTTAGCCCAGTAGGAATTATCCTTGAGTCTATCATCAGCAAATTCCACATCATCGGTTTTCACCCTGTGAAATGTTTCATTCTTTGACCTTGGCTGCATCATAAAATGTTTAATTAAAAAAAGGAATGGCAGACAAAGTAAAGTCAATGTTAAAAAATAACAATTATAGCTATCATTTTTATTTGTTAATTTAAACTACAAATGATGATATGCAAGTCCAGTGCATAATGAGAAATCACTCAAAGAGACCCGAAACGAAAATTGTGAGCCACTCATTAAGGAAAGGACACAATACCTCAGATCCATTTTCCTTCTTTGCTGAACTTTTGTTCAATGCAGATTTGTCTCCACCATTATCCACCAGTTCATTTTCCGAGTCCTTATTAACGGTCTTTGTAACTTGCTTATCTGTGCCCTCATCACCTGAATCACAGGTCTTCCTGCACTTTATGACTTCAGATTCTTCCTTAAGATCGTCAATTTTGTTTTCCTCAGAAGAAGACTTTTTCCTCTTTTTTGAACTCTTCTTATCTTGGTCAACATTTACCTCATCATTATCTATTTTGCTGTCCTTATTCTTCTTCTTTCGTTCAGATTTAGGTTTTGAGCTTTTTTCAGGATCAGTCGACTCCTTGTTCTCCTTCTCTACACATGGTGTCTGTAAATTCTCAGTCAAAGGCTCAGGTGTAGCCTCAGCTCCCTTTTTCTTCTTCTTGTCTTTAGCTTTCTTTGAGGGTTTTTCTTGAGTTAAAGCAACTTCTGATTCAACAACTTCAACAATGTCAGTAGTCTCCTTCTCACCTTTCTTCTTCTTTTTATCATTAGATTTTATACTTGCATCAGTATCTACAATCTTTTCTGATGTTTTATCAGAAGTAATTTTGGTTTCACCTGCATCATTTTGGGACCTGCAACAAAAAATCCTCAAATAGCATGAGAATTTGTATCACTGAACAAGGCACAAAATGTAAATTTCAGTTCAAAAATAAATCTCCGGTTGTCGAAAGAAAGCAATTAATGTTCCTAAATGAGTTAAAACATGTTAATAAGCAAAGCAGCATAACACCTCTGCCCAATGGCCAGCCTGCAACTATATACATGAAGTCACTAAAACATATTCACAGAACAAAAATTCCTTCAGGTATTCCGTAGTCCTAATTATTATTACATACCAGTGTCAGGGTGGAGAAAGTAGGCTAAAAAAGAAGAGAAGACTCCAGATGGAGAGAGAAATCAAATCTGAAACAAATGCAACAAGAATACAGAAGGTCTGCAGAACTTCATAAATCCACAATCATAAAAAGGCAAGAAGCTCCTCAAGATGGACTTATACTAATAAAAACGATCAAAAAATCTACTTTAACTCTAGAGATTATCGAACAGGAATACAATGCCCTAATAGTAAAGCAACATCATTATCAAACTCTAGTGATATATTTTCCGGAATTAAGACTCTTTGTTAGCCTAGTATTCCAGTTTGTAATTAAACTAACAATGTTCCTATACCATCTTTTGATTGAACTGTATCATTTTGGATAAATTATATAGTACATCAATCATAAATAAACAGAAGAACTTACAGTACCACCTTAGTCAAGCTTGAGGTGTCCGGTGAAGCTGGACCCAGAAGGAAAGCAATAAGACAAATAGTTTGCATACTTGTCGACAGCCTGAGATACAGCTAAAAAAGCAGGTCCTGGTCGAACCCAATCAAGCCCACAGCTCTCTAAACAAAACATTTGTTGTCCTCTCTGCATCCAAATAGGGTTTCTCACTTCTACAGACTACATAGACAGATATCTGTTTGGATGCATAGAGAACAACCAGCCTAACACTAAGGGAGCTGTGGGTTGATCAGGCTCGACTGGACCTGCTGGCTTTGGTGTCTCAGGCTGCTGTAACGTATGTAAAGTATTTCTCCTTATGATCGCCTTGTGGATTTAGCTCCACAGGACACCTTAGACTTGGCCAAGACAGCACTCAACGAGTACAATAATAGGAGAAAAACCAACATGAGACTACAATGCAAAAAGATGACAATTGTCCAGAACTGATCAGGAAAATCCAACATGAGACTACAATGCAACAAGATGACAACTTTATCATCAGAAAGATTCTTTGGATCATTATGTATGTTTCCATCCACTCAACGAGTACAATAATAGGAGAATAACCTACCGTGCAGTCAGATACATACAACAAGCATCTTCCAAGTTGAGCATACAACTCTTCCAACTTTCCTTCTGCAGGTAACGAATACAAGAACCTCAAGTTAAATTACATGTATCAGGCGATTAAAACACCACCTCATCAGCATAACCAAACACGCGAGCCAGTAAGCCACTAATAGTAAAGAAAAGACATCGCATGAAGCTACCAAAAGATGTCGATTTTACTTTTATTTAGCAGTAATAGCCTTCTTACAGCTAATTATGAGGTCGGCTTCCAATTTTCATCACAAACAAACTCAAATTTGTGAGAATTTGAACAAAACAATAAACGCTAGCAGTAAAAGTGCTCAAATTTCTTGAGAAACCCACCTCGATTGAAGCTTCAGATAGAAACTTCTTGAGGGTTTTGGAGAACCCATTAGATTCAAGGAAGAGGCAGACAGCTTGAAGAAGAACGGGCTTCTGGTCTGCGGTAAGGGAAAGGGGCTTTCCGTTCGTGGAAAGAGACGAACAAGACAAAAGAATCTGGCGAGGTTTCATGGCTGTCACCATTGCGGCCTTCCTCTATCTTACAAGAAGAAAGGTTTCTTTGCTCCAACAATGGTAAGAGAAGAGGTTTCTAGGCCGTTAGGGTTTTGGAGGGTTAAACCAAAGACTCTGTATCCTGCTATTTGTACCTTGTTTGTTACCCAAATATAAACAATATGATAAAGCAACAAAATTTGTAATGTTGTGATTTCAAAACATTTTTATATAAAAAATTATAAAATTTAGAGATTTTTATTTGGGGTATAATTAATAAAAATTTCTAATATTCAATAGCATATCGGCCTTATTCATATATAGATCATTACTTGGACATTGGTTTAAGTAAGAACTAGCTTAATACACATGTCGTTTGAGTTTGATGAAAAATTATACACGATAAAATAATATATTCTAAAAAATTAATTTACGACCCATGTCATGCACGGGTATTTGTAGGATATATACTATTTTAAGTATATTGACAATTCATGTCGAATATTACTTATTCAATAATCTTTTATACAATATAAGGAAGAGTTCCATTTTGAAATATTGTTGGACTTTAAGTAGTTTTTTGTTGTCCACCGGGCCTTTTCACTTGCTTCTCCTAGCGTGTTGGGCCGACTCCCTATTTGTTGGCCATCAGCCCGTCCACCTCCTTTCGTTCGTTCAGTTGTTTAGGGCAACCCGTTTTACCCATTTCCTTTTTGCTTGTTGTTGAACTGCGCCGCTTACTTTTCACCATATATTTTTAACGTGTCAAGATTGAGTTATATGTGCCTTCTTTTCCTCCTTTCTCCATTTTCTCTATGCCATACATCTTCTTGTTTCTCTCTCACATCAACCCTTATTATGCTCTTCTCGATCAATACTCCTCTCAAATGGATCTTCGATCTTATGGTTGTTGGAATCGATAATGACGCTCTCCATTTTGATTTATCTTTTAAGGTATATATCCTAATTGTACTAATCTTTGAATTTGTTTATTTCAGGTTATTTAGTCGTCGAATGACTCGGATCTATCGAAGGTTCATCTGTTTTTCTCTCTTCTTCCACCGAGTTCTTCATCTTCTTCGGTTAATCTTCTCCTTCGACCATTCATTTAGGGTTTTCTTTGTGCGGATGGGGACTTTCAACCCACTTTTCTTTTGGTTTGTATGTTCGATGAATGGTGTTTGGCGACGCCTAGGGGTCTTCCTACTTCCACTAGTACAAAAACTCTTTCTCTCGGGGAAAGTCTCTCAGGGACTATATAAAGTCGCAGTAAAATAAATACACTCTCGGCGGTTTTTATTTAACCCCTGAAAAAGAATTTTCTTTTCACTTTTTATTTATGTATCTACACTCTCGGCGGTTTTAACTTAACCCACTTAAAAAATCACCTTCAAATTTAACTCTCTCGGGATATACTTTATACAACCCCCGTAAAAGAATGAAACTCAAACGAGAGTCAATTATTTTAATAAAAAATACGTTTACAAACCCTGTCTCCTCACCTTATCCTCCATAAACCTTACTCTCTTAGATCGCCCAAAATGGGTCTTTTTACACTTTGCATTTTCTTCTCTGAAACTTTCCTGTTTGTCTTTGGTTATCTTCATAAATTGGATTTTGATTAACTTCAATGGCTATATGTATGACTAGATCGGTGGTGGAACAAACACGGTGAAGAAAAAGAGGTGGCTTGCATTATAGTTTTGGACTCGATAGGAACCAAATGATACTCGGTGAATCCAGATCTGAATCGGGGTGTCGAGGAGAAACGACACAACTCTTGCTATGGATAGTAGGGGCGGAAATCCGGCACCAGTTCATGTGGATCCATTTTCTCCCGTCACACGAAACCCTAACTATGTTGTACGAATCCGTTTGCAAGCCCCCAAACGAGTTCATCATTTGGGTAGTGGAGATTGGGTTGTATTTGAACTAGCAGTGAGGATTGAGGTAGAGTTCGAATTGAGAATTTGTGCAATTGAAAAACATATGTGAAGCTCGTTGGCGATACCATATGAAAATATTGATTCACGTGTTGTATGAGGACGAAGATGGCGGATGATAAAGTTGGTAAGCTATCAAAGAGATTGCAAATTCATCACCAAGTGGGTGTTCTTCTTGCTGAGTTCATATTAACAGTTTATAGGTAAAAGCTTTTTCACAGTGCTTTTTCTTTTTGTTGAAGTTGTCTATATACTAGATCAATTTCTCAGTCTTATATATGCTTATAATGAAAACAATGTATTATTGGTTGTTTTTATAGTGCCATTTCTTTTTGTGACATATAACATTGAACTCACTTGTTGGATGTAATATGTTCATAGTTAAAAACATGAAACTAGTATACTGCATGTAGACTTGTAGCTAAAAAAAATAGTAAACTACACAAAACCAGTAAGGGCTCATTTTCCACCTGAAGACTCTTTTTAATCGAAATGACCAAAACCAACCATAAAACAGTCTTTAGCATTGCAAAGTCATCCAAGTTAAATACCTTGTCTAGAAATTCTTAAGGTTATGTCAAGTTGCTCAGAAGGACTAAATTAGCCTATCCTTTTTGTGTTTGCAGCAATGCTTCCAAGAATGACCATAAATGTACTGTCCATCAACCTCAAATTGCCAAGTAGTTAGTAGAACCTACTTCTATTTTTATGAGAAACGAATTTGAATATAATTTCAACTACAAGAAAACGAAAGTGAAGCAATGTGCTTACATCTTGTTCTCGTTTTTTAATGGAAAGAGATTGCTTGTTTGTCTTCCACTTGTTGGGATGTCATCTGCACATTCCACGTTTTCTTAAAATTGGATATTGACTATGTTTAGGTTCTTGAAATGTTTTGTTCTTGAATTGTACAGTTGGTTGTCCATTCTTTGGGAAGAAATGTATGTGGCATATGCTCCTGCTAGCTTGTTGATCTTGGCGTTCTGATATCAACCTTTTATATATGATCAACTTTGATGGTACTCATCTCTTCTCTCAATATGTAGTATATTGGTTACTCGAAATAATATTTAGGTTGGTTATAATTTTTATTGTCTAATTCCAAGAATCAAGTTCTTCGAATTTCAAATTGGTCTAATTGCATATACTATAGCTACCTTTTCCTTACGACTTGAGCTGGAAGATGACGTCATTGTTGCTTTGAGGACTTAGTAGTGTCACTGACCTTGTGATTGTTGTTGCTTCGTTGAAAGAGATTGGTGAAACATAACACAATAATTGAGAGAAAATCTTTGATGAATGATGGGTATGTCTTCTATTTCTTTTTTTTCTCTCGGAAACTACTTTTAAGGTGACTTGGATGGTTCTACTAGTGATCTTTGGCAACAACCTAAGTATTGGTTGTATTGATTATTTAGTTCAAATGTTAGGTCAATCTTTTTTTTTGAGATAAAAGTTAAATAACCTTTATTTGTGTAGATTATCATGGAGGCTACTTATCATAGATCCCGCTACAAGTAAATCAACTATGTTCTTAGAGATCGGTAAGTTCTTTCTACTTTAATTATCTTTAACATATACTCTTCTTTGGCTGGAAAGGATAACGAGCATTTCAATACATTTTCAAATTTGACACTACTAGGCTAGAAAAGGGTCAATTCTGGTTATGAAGTAATCTTGAATGCAAAAATATTCAACATACCCTTATGATAAATAATGAGTGATCTGATTTCTTCATTCATAGAAACTTCTATTTGTAATGTTTTCAATTCATTGCATAATGTTCACTCAAAATGTGTATAATTCGAGTATCATGCTGTCATTGAGTCAAAACTAAAATCTGCTGAATTTTAGGTATATTGGAATGTTTACTATCATACAAATTATTTTATTATGTAGGCAACACTATGGAATGTTGGGTAAGAGAATATGTTGGCTTGGTTATGGTTGATATATATTCTCTATCTCTAGATCACATTCTATATTGTCCTGTTTGTATCAAGCTTGTAGTTTAGCACATAGTGGTGTGGTTACCTTTTTCCCATCCTTTTTCAAAACATTTGTCACATTCATTCATTCTACTGTTTTTTAAACAATTGTAGTTGATTGCAGTTGGTGTGGCAAGGACTTGGGCTTGGATATGCGAATGGAACAGGTACAAATGAATCATCCGCTATAGTCAAACTATCGCAAGAGAAAATTTAAAATATGATTGAAACAAACTAAGTGACTATAATGTGTGTGCAATGACCTTTTGGCTTAAAGCTTACAATATTTGTCATTTGTCTTGTTTATCATTGAACCAAGGAAAATGGTAAGTTGAAGGTTCTACGTGGATTAGGAGGGACATTCCGTGTCTCGACTTATGAACATTATCTGGGAAGTTTTTGTAAAGGAAGCTAACCGAAAGTATGTAAAATCTTATCTCTGTTCCTCTCTTAATTAAATGAAACCATGTTCATTTGTTTTTGTTGGAAGCTCTATTCATTTGTGTATGCTAGCTTATTGTGTATTAAACTTTCCTTGTGCATATGGACATTATTTTTTGCAGGAAAAGTAACATTTGGGTAGACCATTTGCTTTATGGGTATACTTTACCATGGATGACCCAAGTTCATCAAAAGAATGACAAATGATACCAATATTTATATGCTGGAATAAAATAGTTGATAATTTATGACAGTTTTTGGCTGTAAATTGAAAGATTATATCATTGTATGTATTGTTACAGTACACTGTTACTTAACATACTACTAAAAAACAATATTTTCTATTGCTTGTTTTGCATTATCGTATATTTTTAAATTCATTGTCATGTTTGTATGACTTATAGGTTTATATTGATGACTGATTTTGGTGTTGAGAATATAAGAAATGGGTGTGTTTGTTCGTATAGTTGAGTTTATTGTGGGAAAAATATTGAAACTGTATTAAAAAGATTCGGAGGTAAAATAAAATGAAAAACAGAACCACCCTTTTTTAAATCGTGAATTGAGTCTTAGGGGTTTTTAAAACCCCTGAGAAACATTTTTTTAAAACCCTTGAGAAATGTTTCTCAGGGGTTTCTTAAAAAACCGCCGAGAAATGTTTCTCAGGGGTTTTTTAAAAAACCGCCGAGAAACATTTCTCAGGGGTTTTTTTAAAAAACCGCCGAGAAAATTTTCTCAGGGGTTTTTTAAAAAAACCGCCATCCTTGCCGCTTGTTTCTCAGGGTTCAAAAATAACCCCTGAGAAATATTTCTCAGGGAGGCGTATAAAGGGGACGTAAAAACCGCCTTCCCCTTTAGTTAAAAAATCCCTGAGAGAGCCTATTTTTGTACTAGTGTTCATCTTGTCTTGTTGGTCTTTTAGTATTCCTCTGTAGCGCTCGATGCCTTATTTTTGAGAGCGCATGTCATTTCTGGCTACGTCTTTTTTCTCTAGATCACTTCTCGTCAATTCTTTCTTGTGGGGTTTCGAGGTAGGGTTTCTATAAAATATTCAATGAAATTATTAAGGCAATAGAGTGTTCCTAGAAAAAAAAGAAAAACGAAAAACGAAAAGGGAAAGAATGGACAACCCCACGAGTTTCCTTGCATGAAGCGCTTTTTAAAGCCTATAACTTGACCTATTCCGCTCAATATGGATGGTCAGCAATCCGATACTCCAATGTCGAGACTTGTACCGGCGTGTTTGTGGGTTTCCAAGAAGATCGAGGCTCTTTATCAACGCAAACTTTTCCTTTGGATACACCTTCGGTGAAGAAAATACGGCTTATGACCAAGGTAAATACAATATTAGGCAAAATATTATTCGGCCTGATGCATGTATAATACTTGCTCATAAATTGTTTATTCTGGAATTTCTTCCATGAGTTGTTGAAAAATACGATTTGAGTGGTTTGTGAATACGGCCTAAAATAAGATTTATGTGAAAACATTTATACGGTTTGGTGGCCGTATATGTGTTTAACACACAACCCATATTTGTCTCCTGAGACTCGTAATCTCCGTTTTTTTCAGCTTCCTCCAATTGTCGAACGCATCGATCAACCTTTTCTCTCAATGCAACTTGATTTTGGGTAAGAACTTCAACCTTGACGTTTATGTTGACGAGCTTATCTCCCAACACAAGGAGAAACTTCATGATTTCACAAGTCTCGGAAACCATAGAAACTTGAGATTTTACGAGCTTCTACAATAATTGATCCCAGGGCCCTGATTCGAGAGGTTTAGGTCTTGGATGTTAGTGAGGATAATAATAATAATAATAATAATAATAATAATAATAATAATAATAATAATAATAATAATAATAATAATAATAATAATAATAATAATAGTCCATCTCCCTTATCTTTCAAGAACTCAACCTGCGAGACAAAGACAAAAAGGAAACGGAGATCAAATGTTACATGAAACTTAGAATAACAATTATCAAAGACAATCAACTTATATGCAATCCCCGACAACGGTACCAAATACTTGATCGTGGAAGTTTTTACCGAATACTTACCAAAAACCTCACTCGCAAGTATTACGGAAGCGGATGTAGTAATTCAGGCATCGAAACACGGGGACCGCGTCTATTTTGGTATAGATGATATAAATTATGTTAAGTAAAAGGCAGAAGAGAAAGAGAAAAGGGAAGAGGGGAAATATGTTTTTGAAGAGGTTTGAGAAAACAAGAAAAGCAATGATTGTTGTAGACAAGAATAAGGAAGGATGTGATTTATGGAAACAAGAAATCCCACTATAATGAATTAAGGATTTTTCCTCTTGGTGCCCTCAAGGTTTGGACTTTTCCTCTTGGTATCCACTAAGTTTTAAAATTCCTCTTGGTGCCATCAATGTTCCATTTGTTTCCTCTTTATACTCATTCTTAATATATTACATTAAAATTCATTATAAAATAATAAAAAAATCGAAAAAATAAATTTAAAATAGTTTATGACCTCATTACATTTTAAACTAATAAATTTATAATAATAGTATTTTTTTTAAAAATCTTTTTCTAATTAAAAAAAAGTAAAGTAAAATAAAGATAATTTTTATTTTTGAACTAATATAAATAAAAAATAAAATTTTTAAATTTTTTTAAGAGTCCATAAAATTAAACATATAGTTTTTTTTTGAAGTTAATTTTCTATAATTTATTTTAATTTGAAAATAACAATATTATTTTTTTATG
>BSUD01000163.1:15648-44041 GCA_033239045.1 Fagopyrum esculentum
TATTATTTCTATTATAAATTTATTAATTAAATTTAATGAGGTCATAATCTATTTTAAATTTATTTTTTTGATTATTTTATAATGGATTTTTATATAATATATTAAGAATGGGTATAAAGAGGAAATAAATGAAACCTTGAGGGCACCAAGAGAAATTTTGAAACTTAGTGGATACCAATAGAAAAGTCCAAACCTTGATGACACCAAGAGGAAAAATCTATGAATTAAAGTAAGATTTTATATATGAAACTCATGAACATTGATATATTAACATTGTTGGTAACCAGCTAAAACAATAATTGACATTGACAAACAAAGACCGTATGTTTCCAACTCGTGTAGCTCTCAATCTAGTAGTTCGAGAAGTATAGGAAAACCCATTAAAACTTAGAAATCCGAAAAAGATCAAGAACAACCTTCATTTTTGGCTCTTCAGTTAGAAGAAAGGTACAAACACTAGAACTTTCTACGATAGTTAATAATCCTCAAGGTAATGAGAAAACGTTACTCTCAAAACCAAGTTTTTTTCAATAAATCCAATAAAACGTCCTTCACTTGTGGTTCTTCAATGGTTTTATCTAAATTCACAAACATATATCCAATAAATTAAGTCATTATAAGGATCATTCAATCCTTATATCAAGAAGAATCAACCAAACATAATAAAAGAAAAGACTTTCATAAATATCAAAGCTGAAAAATACTTACAAAGGAAAAGGAATCTAACTCTATTGTGTTGCGGCGTGGACTTGGAACCCTAATCGACCGCTTTACAACGGGATACCTCTAATCTGACCAAGAAAAGTCTATTTATATTGTTTACAACAAACCCTAGAACGGACACAAGAAGCTCAACCCATAAACATAAGATAAAATAAGAGAAAACATAATTTCGTCCTCAGGAGAGAAATATGGTTTTCAGGGTAATTATACGGTTTATGAGTAAATACTATACGGCTTGTAGGCCGTATAAGAATAACACATAAATCGTATATGTATTTATACATAGGTCGTATTTGTCTTTTGCAATTTTTTGACAACTTAGTAAAACTGACTTTCTAGCTGCTCTGGTAGGAACCACAAGACTCATGAGAGTTAGTTTTGAATCCGTTTTGAAGATCTACAACTTTGTAAATGACATTTTTGTCCAAATCCAGAGGCAAGATGGTGGCAAATGGGAATTTCTTTGAGGTCCTCATAAAATGGTATTCAAAGTCAATGATCTTCACAAGGTTCTTCAATTCTTCTTCCTCCAACATAAGTATACCTCGGAACTTCGATCCTCGGTCAATACAACGGTCTTTTATGATGTGATTGATCTCAGGGAGGAAGAAACTCGTATTATGGCATGTTATCATTGTTTTTGCTCATTTTTGGCCTCAAACATCTGAAATACAAAATAAATCAAAGTAGACACCACAATATGCAATAGGAAGGATTTATGCTCTATGTGAACACAAACCAAACCCAATGAGGTATGAAATGCATGCAAATGATGACTTAAAAGACATATGTTTTGGACTTACCAATGACTTTGTCGAAGGTGGACGAGCCTTACGAGTTGTGCCGGATATGAATGTATTTCAGTTTGCTCCTCCTTAGGGTAGTTGGTATGTTTAGGAGGATTGCATGCCTCTTTGGAGAACTTTGTGTGTTGTTTTGAATCATAGACCGTATGTCACATGCATGTACATATACTTTGCTCTTTTAGTATAATTATGCTTCTAAAGAGCCCGGTTATGCTATTTTCCATTTTATCTATGAATTTACCTTTAAAAAAAACATTGTAAAATGAAGTGACATGATTAAGAGATGACACATAATAAAATGTGACGTGACCTAATGTGACAAGTGACAAAATATGAGGTGACTTAATTTGACAATGATAAGTGGTCTTAACGACACTTATGTTTTAGTAGTTTATAGTAGATTAGTTCTTTTCTTACGAAAAAGGTGTTGGACTGCTAAATGCACGACGTCGGCTTTACTAACGTGTAACTGATGCGCACCGTGACTGCACGTCATTTATTTACTCTAACGAACTTTGAGTCTTTAACGCAAACTCGCAGTGCACATCATAGTTGAGTTTTCTTTGTAATGTCAAGACGGGTGGTGGTGAGATAGATCAATTTTTCCATTAATACGACGGTAGCATTTGGGATAGTTGAGCAAAGGGTTGGTAATCCGTTGTGAATATGAAGCATAAGAAACACATGGCTAGTATAACAAAAGCCATCTGATTACTCTATACCATGCCTATATAAGGCCATTGATGAATATGGTAAAGCCGTCCAATTACTAGTTTCGATAGCTCCTTAGGCGACCCAGGTTCCACAGGTAGGAACATTGAGTTGGCGCCAAAACTAAAATAACCCGAAAAGTGAAGATAAGAAGAAAAAAACTAACATATACTTTTGTTATTAACTTTAGAGCTAGGAATTTTTGTACTGATATTTTTAGCATGTCATAAAGTTAATTGAGGGACTAAATATTTAAGAAAGAATTGGCATTATGAGCCTTTTACACTATAGAGTTGAAAGTTAGGGCCCTCCCAATTTCTAATTGATAAATTGGACCCCTATATAATAGGGTAAATAAAAAATAGTACAACAGTGGGCAAAAAGTAAACAACTCATCCGATTTGACTGATGACAGTTTTGATGGAAATTTTGGATGGAATTTCTGCCCCAAAAAACGCATGGTTGTCAGTGTATTCATTTGATAAACTTTTTTAATGATTATACATAGTTTTTTGGTTTTTTGTAATTTTTTGGGTATGTACGTAGTTATTACCCAAAATGCATACAAATCCACATACTCAAGTTTGATATGACTAGGTAGGTGTTTTCTAAGATATTAATATGTGTAGGTAAGTGGTTTGTTCGTATGGTTATCAATATAGTACATCAAACATGGTAAGTGCATATCCCAATTTTGAGATCGAAATTTTGGGTGATCAAACATAAATCGTCATTCAACACACAAAAAAGATAACACACCTAACATACCCAAAAAACATTTATACCCAAATTTAATACCCTAATTCACCAATTAACAAAAACATTCATACCCATAAAATTATGCATACACAAAACATTCTTACCCAACTAGTTACATACCCAAATGAGATGATAAACATGCATCCCCAACACAAGTCTTACCGAAAAACATCCTTACCAAATCAAAATATTAACAAGCCAATCTTTCATAACACATATCCAACACAACAACACACAAATTCAATTGAAAACAATACCCAGAAAATACACACATGAAGTAACCAATCACTCAATCCATACCCAAATCAAATCTTATCAAACCTCTCTTTCATAATACATACCCCAAACAACAACACACAAAATCAATTGATAACAATACGTAGTAAATACATTCATGAAGTAATCAATTACTCAATCCATACCCAAATCAATCCATACCCAATATCAGATCCGGATCCGCACATGAAAGAGGGAAACAGATTTGTTTGCGGGAGAGACTACTGGTGTTGGACCGGTGAGAGAGAGGGTTGGTGACGGAACGACGAGCAGACAGCGGCGCAGGCATCGGAAACCAGTGGTGCATGTAGCCCCTCCTCGCGACAACCTTGATGGCGAAACCCTAGATTTCTCGCTCGCCCTTCGGTGTCGGACTGGCGGCCAAATGTCCTGGCGGCGAGACAGTGCTCCCTGACGCTGTCGTCGGATCCTTGGTGGCCAGAATACTGAAGGCGGCGACTGCACACGGGAAGGAGAAGGATGGGTTATAGAAATTACAGGAGGAGAGAGTTCCGAGTGAGAGAAAGTGAGGAGACAAAAAAAGTGAAGAAATGGGTAAATAGAGGAAAAAATTAGAAGAAAGGGATCCACCACCATCATTTTCATTCTTCCCTATTTTTCTAATTTGCAGGCCTAATTTATCTTATTTTATGTAAGAGCCTATCTTGTAAAAGTGGGCAACATTTCCCTAATTTATTCAGTATTTGATACCTTGATATTATGTTAAGGTAGTAGAAAAGAAAGGAGTATATTTGAGGTTAGGACTATGAGTCTATGACTAATCAGAGTCAGTCAACGAACTAGGACAAGTGAATTGCTCACTAGAAGGACTATTGTTGACAAAGTTTGATAAAAATAGGCCCTTGTATATTAAGCTCTTCATATTCACCATAAGCAAGTTTAATGTTCAATGGAAATAAACTAATTGTTGTTTCGGATGTTCTCGATGATGAAAGTTCTCGTATCGATAATAAAAGGATAACAGTTAAGCATGTCTAGAGTCTTGTCTAATTGAGCATGCACGTCGTCCTTAAGGCACTAGTGCAGGCATGAACAATGGACAATCCATCCGATTAGGCTAGCCTGCCTTAAGACATGTCGTCGAGTGTCAATCGAGCCAAACAAATGCACTTGAGGGCGCACAGGAAGATGAAATGTTCTCACGGCCATAAGAAACTGGATAATGAGTCTAGTTTATAAGATTGATGGATTATAAGATTGGTGGAGTTAATTTTTATATTGTCAATTGATTATAGGTTGAAAATCCAACAGACTTAATTATGTGTTGGTTTAAACCCTAACACGCCTATACACTCGTACCTAAAACAAAAACCCCACGTATGCATTTCGGATGAATGAGTGCAAACTTTCTCTTACAACTTAGAGAAGAATCATGAAAAATAAACATGTATTATACATGTAAATTTACAGACAACAATGATGAATAAGCAATCCTACACATCTACCAAATCATATTGTAAAAAAAAACTCTAAAGAGAACTCAACCACACAAACCGAAAGAATCATTCAAGTACTAGTACACAACAGTAAAATTACCCAACTGGTGTTGAATTTCAAATATCAATCTAGAAGTACTTGATTTACTTCATCATAACAAGGCCAACGAAGACAACCAAAAGAGAAGGCGAGAATCCGAGTGACAGGTGTGCAGCTGATGTGGCTGGGTTGGAGGTTTTCCCTGGAGTGGTTGACGTTGAAGGTGTTTCCGTGCTCGTTGTTGGTGATGTGGCAGTGGTCGGAGTTGCGTCAGACACGGGTCCCTCAACTGGTGTTGGCGAAGAAGATGTAGGGACTGTAGAAGCTGGAAACAAAGCCAAATAACAGTAATTACTAATTAGTACCATCATATGTAAGTTGATTTTCATTTAGCTTAGGAGTTGTTAGATTGTAAATAACCAGATGGGCTAGGAGAGGAAGCAGCTGTGGTGGGAGACAAGGCAGCAGGTGATAGAGCAGTTGAACCTGGACCTGCAAAGTAATTGTTAGAGGTAGAATTAATCTTATCTTAATTTAGTTAAACAAAATAACAGAAAGATCCAAATAGTACCCGGAGCAGAAGCTGGCGAACCGGTTGCTACTGTGAAAAAACCGTGAAAAAATGTGTTAGTTGTTCTAGTTCAAAAAATTAAGGTTGTTCAAGACCGGACCGTAAAATTCTCGGACCGGACCAGAATATTACCCGAACCATATTTTACAATTACGGTCGAGGATTAGACCGGACCGTAATTTTTGGTCCGGTCCGGTCCTGTGCAGCCTACAAAAAATCATGTAATATGAAGTATATTTGAGACTCACAGTTGCATTGCAAGGGGACACTAGGCATGTTACAAGAACTTGGAAGAGAAAGAGCCGAGGTTCGATTGATAGGAACTCGGAAAGGGACTCCGCCATTCAAGACTTGACAGAAACAGCCAGTTCCATTGCTAGCAAGAGCCTTCAAAGAAGTACAGCAACCAGGTGTTGGTGTGGTCATATTAACTGTGCTATTAGTAAGGAAGTTCATGCAAGGAGTTAAGCTTGTAAGCATTGAAGCAGTGCAGGGTGAAACGGGTATTTGACCATTTGTTGGCACTACAGCTAGTAGAACCACCAACGCCGCCACCGGCATTGCCGGAGAAAACCATCGGAGATTTGCGTTTGACAGCTTCATTTTTGGAATTTTGTGTTTAGTGGGATGTGATTAAGTGATAAGGGTTTGTGTTGTGGTTTGGAGTTTGGAGAATGGTTTATTTATAGTGTGTTGACAAAATGAAGGGAAAGAAAGAGATTTTGAAGGGGATTTGGTAGATTTGAGGTGGGTTTAGTAGCTTAACTAATTATAACTAATGTAGAATTTGTGTCCATTAGGTGGTACACGTGCCGTAATGTGTTACGTGTAACTTTGGCACTTTCAAGTTACTTTCAACACTAGTACACCACTTCTATCTACCTTAATTAACGAATTAGGTTGACTCGTTGATTTTGAAGGTCCAATCTATTAATAATAAAAACACATAAGTCATGATGAGGAAAAAACTAAGGTTGTGTTTGGTTATTGATCAAAGAAGGTTAATTTAAATTAAAATTTAAGAGATTAATCTGTGTAAGTGTTTGAATGAATATGGAGATTATTATAAAGATTATAGAAGGGATTGATTGGAATTAAAAATGGCTAAAAAATAATCTCATATTACCAGGTTAAAGGTGATTAATCTCCCACCATCGTTTTCACTCATGCCCGGTTTAAGGTTAAAATAAAAATAAATTTGTAAATATATATCAATTAAAAAATCTCTAGCTAAACAAATTTAACATAAATTATTGGGAAATTCTGGATGGTACCCTCGTAGTTTAGGGTTTTTCGGATTTTGCCCAATAGTTTTTTCGAGTTCGGATGGTACCCTTAAGTTTTCGTTGTTTTCCGAATTTTGCCCAAATTCATTAAAAAAATTTCAAATTCGATTAAAAAATATAAAAGAAAATTAAGTAAAATTGAAAAATAAACATAAATAGAAAGAATGATTTATTTACTTTACAAATAAAGTAAACAGTAATTTTTTTTAAAAAAAATCAGTATTTTATATTATTTTAAAAATAAATAAATCAGATAATTTTTATAAAATTAAAAAATCAGTATTTTATTTATATTAAAAATAAATAAATTAGATTTTTTTAACAAAATTTAAATACAAAAGTGTTATACTTTATTTAAAATATAAATAAAATAAGGATTCTTTTATAATTTTTTTTTAAAAATTAGTGTTTTAATTTATTATTAAAATAAATAAATCAGTATTTATATTTATTTATTTTTCAAATTTACTTTATTTTTTATATATTTTTAATGGATTTTGATATTTTTTAATGAATTTGGGCAAAATCCGAAAAATAACATAAATTTAAGGGTACCATCCGAACTTAAAAAAACTGTTGGGCAAAATCCAAAAAATCCCAAACCATGAAGATACCATCCGCATGAATTAATCTTCAAAATAATCTCCATACTTTACCAAACACACCCTAAATTAAAGACTCAAACTTATAACACAACTAAATATAATAATTTTTTTTTTATCAACTCGACTATTAATATATCTTGGTACTAACTTTTTATTTATTTATAAATAAGGTCCTAAACAATCCGAGACACACCTCTTAAGAAGGATTGTATTGCTACAAGTCTGCACATGGTCTAAATACATATGTAATTTAGGACGATGCTTTCATTTTCGATATTTTAACTTAAATAACTCTTGTATGTTACAAAATATTTTTCATGTAATACTTATAACTTTTTTTATGCAATATATATCTTATTTGTGAATAGTGATACTTTACACGTAATGATTTAGTGGGTGGAAGAAGAAATATAGTATTACAAAATATAAGTAAAGTAATCAACTTACAATAATGTCACAAAAATATGTTTAGTTTGAATTTGGTGAACAAAAATGAAATAAAGTAACTCTGTCCCTATTAGTAAATTAATATTTATTTAATAACAAAATATTGAAATGATGACTACAAAATAATTGGTTTTAGTTGAGAATAATATAATAAATAGAGCTGAGAATACTGTTAAAAATCTATATTAATCTATATATTATACTGAAATCAAGGTAATAAAGCTTACGTGTCACGCATATGTTCGTTTTGTCTATGTATCATGTGATAATTAACGTCGAAAATTTCTTTAAAAAATTTTAAAAATTATATTTAGCCATTAACGTAAAATAAATTCAATTTTAATTAAATACACTTTTTCTAATTAGAAAATTTTTATTTTAAAATTTTTTCTTTTCCTTTGACCACAATTTCTAGTTAAAAATCTATATCTATTTATTTACTTTTATATTAAAAACAACTAGTATTATTTAATAAATTTATTATTAGTTTAAAAGGAAGAAAAAAAGAAAAATCGATAAGATATATCAATTAATAATGCGTAAAGGAATGTATATTTTAATTCTATCATGTATATTATGAGTTCATACTTTCATATAATTGACCTAGTTTAACATGATTTTAGCACAATATTATAATATAGCAAGAGCTTGCTACAAAAACTAAACCAAATTAGTAGGAAAACTTAAATTGATATGTCGGACGTTTTTTAAATGATCGCTATTCTTTAGTAAAAGATAAAATAATAGTAAACTTTGTGTCCGATGTATAATTGTGTAATTTAAATTATGTAAGACTTTTTTCAGTATTTTTTTTTATTTTGTCTACCTCTCTATATAATCGACGTAGAAAGTTTGATAATATATATAGAGAGAGAAAAAATAGATCCTATGAGAACACCCCTAACGTGTATACATGAGAACAGATTCGTAATTATTATTAGTTTTGTTACGAAAGTGTCATATCGTTTAATGTATTATTCGTAGTTATTGTTGGTTGAGTGAATTATTCGTAATTATTGTTGATTCCTAATTATTATTATTCGTAGTTATTATTGATTATGATATCTACTCTAAATCTCAACACATAATACTCACCATCCAACGATGTACGATTATTTTCATGTATACACGTTAGGGGTGTTCTCATGGAAACCACACCCTCTATATATATATATATATAAGGTTAGTAGTTCTATGACCAGATTAAAATCAAGTTTTCACAAACCCAAAATGGATGCTTCATAAGATTGGCAAAAAGCCTTGAACAATCTTTTTCACTTTGAAAAATTGCAAGTCACCTCCAAATGTCCATAAGTGTCCAAGTGAACACAAACAAACGGTGCTTAAGTTGAGCACCGTTGAAAAAAGTTGGCCACCTACATCTTCCATATCTCATTATTGTACATACTCGTCTTGGAAGGAAATGAATCATCCTTACAGGCTCAAAGGTAAATCCAGTTTACATTGTCAGTTGATGCAACATCTTTAAAAATGGCAAACCAACTTTCTTATGAGCATAAAAATTTGGACTATCCAGACGTAATGGATAATAAAAATCAAACCAATATTAAGAACGGAAAGTCTTTTCACAAATTAATACGCAGCTAAAGTAATAACAAGTCTATTATTAACAAATACAAGCACAATGAAAAAGGAAGATTATCGGTAGGACTAGTCCTAGGGAAGACATAGAGACTTAACAACGGTCAATGTTCCTTCTTTTTATCCTAAGGGATCATGAAGCCTCTCTAGTTGTTCGTAAGTGGACAATGTAGTTATACAAAACATGGGCTCTCATAAAAGGCATAACAAAAGCTTTAGAAATGAGCTTTTCAAACCTAAAACTTGAAGGATACAATCTAACGATCATCAACTCAATTAAAAAGACTTACAACCTCCTCCGTAAGAAATAAATCTTACTATCTATGATATTTCCTATTGTTGTCTCGTTTTACAAAAGCTACGATCTCTCATATTTTCATATAATTTAATAGTGTAAGGGACAAACTTGTAAGTTTAATCATTCAAGCCTATCATCAAGGGTCAAATCCCGTTCAAAATGAAAAAAAATTTGTTCATAAAATTTTTTTAGGATGGTGCACTTTTATAAATCGACTCCAAAACCAGAATGAGGAAGAAGAGCTAGGATTGACATTTTAAAATAAAATAAAATAAGAGTTTTTTCGTCGGGTAACTCACAAATATTATTTTTTTAAGGTCAAAGTCGCAAGTATTTGAAATTGTCCTAAACAGTCCATAATGATATATAAAGGCCCAATCCTCACAGCTCCAAATCCTGAGCAGGCCCAAAACGGGAATGTCTTCACCTTCAGCTCTCTCGTCACTATCCCTCCTCAGTCGCTCAATCGATTTCGCTGCCTCGTTACCAGGACCACTGGCGCCAGTTACCGCGCCTAGCTGCCGATTTGTAAGCGATTTTGGTTTGTGTGGTTTTTTATGTTTGTTTCCTATACTGTTTGGTTTAATTTTTTGAGTTCTACATCAACTAGCAGCATCTGAAATTGATACTGGGGATTGAATTTTGCGCTTTGCGTTTCAACTGTTTGATGAAAAGCCTGAATGAGTAGTTACTTCATGAACTTACTTGATTGAACTCTGAGCCGACTGAGCTTTTTTTTTTTCTCCATGTTTTTTCGATCTTTTTATTATCATGTTGTACACTTGTACTCGATCAAATTCCCGATCTTGATCATCTCATTTCATACAAATTTCACAAATTCATAACTCCATCGAAGTAGAGTATGTTAGCTTTTGTGGATATTGTTTCAATTTCAGTAATGTGATTCTTCTTATTTGTAATGCCTTAAATGTAGAAATCCGCTGAACCTGTGGAATTTTGCTGATACCAATGGCGACGAGAAGGTTTATGAGCGCCCTATCTCACCGTGGTACTGCCCTCCTCTCCCCTAATTCAACTATTGTTCATCCTCTCAAAAGCTTCCACCATTGTCTTCTTCAACACTTGGCCTTTGAACCCTCACCCAGACTCAATCCCGCAATCTTGTTCGCTCGCAGCTTTTCGTCTGAAACCAGATACCCTAGGAACCCGCCGCCTGTCGAGGACGAAGACGATGAAGGAACTGAGAGTGAAGAAGAGGAGGAAGACGACGAGGAAGAAATAGAGTCGGACGAGGAAGAAGGAAGTGGGAGGCTGCCAAGGTCTTCGGTTGAGAGAGCATACTCAGTGGAGGAGAAGATTCAGGAAGCTGCTGACATTGGTTATAAGGTGATCGGTCCTCTGAGTTCTTCGGATGAAGTCTTCAAGCCTTATGAGCCTGTGTTCGCAGTTGTTCAGGTTTGCTGGCTAACTTTTTATATTTCGTATAATGAGATCCATTTTGATTTGGTGTGGAGGTGTGCTTATACTTTTTGTTTGATTATTCATCTTTTTTTTAGATTGGTTCACATCAGTTCAAAGTGAGCAATGGAGATTGCATATACACGGAGAGGCTGAAGCATTGTGATGTCAATGATAAGGTAGGTTTCCTTTTTTTCCCCCTACTTGGTTACGGTTTTATGTTTGTGTTTTTTTTTTCCTGAATTGCTCTTTTGGTATGGATATCAACACACGCATTACATCTTTTGATATCAAGAGTGTTATTTGAATATATCTGCTTAAGTGGGGAGATGTCTTCGTGAATTAGTACAGGAAAATTCGTATATGTTACATGTGTATCACCGCTTTAATAGATATAGTAACTGTGGCCATTATTTTGACATTTAGTGAATGTTTGTTTGGTCATCTGGAATGATTAATAACAGGAAAACAAAATTAGCCTAAAGCATAATTCTTCTAAGGTAACCAAGCCTAATGAATCTTAAACATGATCGTTCCATTTCCCTCTTAGTAACCATTACCTTTCCGTTTCCATTCCGGATAACTAACCAAACAACTCATTAGAATGCTTATCAATCGACAGCCCTGATAAGGAGGATGGTTTAAGAAAACCATGGCTGCTAGGCAGTGTTTCCCTTTGCATGTTATAGTGAGATTGGATTAGTTGATAAGCTACAAACTCAACCGTGTTTCTGTAAGGATGTGGCTAGGAAGTTCGGTATCTGTTATCCAAAGTGATTGTACTGGGTTAGGAAATCAACATTGACTTTGGGATGATCTGATACATAATCTTGTTTTCATATTCCATTCATTTTTTATATAGTTTTTACTTAGCAGTTATGAAGTGCCTAAAGTAATTTGTGCGGTTTAAACAAAGATTAATAAGTACTTGTTTATAGCTTTCTCCTCAGCCACATTTACCGTTGTAAAGGCTGAATATTTTGAAACATCACCACTTTTTCACCCTGTTACGTCACACCAATTGAACTGATGAGAAATTGTGAACTTTTTGTATGAATTATCTTGCATCAAGGAGCATGCATAGGAGCTGATTTATTTTGATGGTAAGTGAAGAAATACCGCAGTTTGATTGATTATTCTTTTCTTTCTTTTTTTCTCTTCATGGAACTGTGACATTCTGAGCATTGGCATGAGGAAATGTACAAGGAAACAAATACAAATTCTTCTTAAGTTTTTTCATTTCCATGCTTTATGTTATACGACTGTTCAAGTTCATCATTTGTAAATGTGGTGAGTTACCATACTTTTTATTGTTTACTTATGATATTATCAACAGCTATACTGCAATTTAGACTATTTAGTTGAACATTGCTGTTGGTTTTGTGCTACAAGTGGAATACTTGAGTTTATGTGTACATATCATCAAATATGTTGTAACGGTTATTGTTATGATATTTTTTTCTGCAGCTGATCTTGATCAAAGTCATGTTGCTTGGTTCACAAACTCAGACCATTATTGGAAGACCCATACTTCAAGATGCAGCGGTACATGCGGTTGTTGAAGAGCATGTGAGTTCAACACTAGACTTTCTGTTAATCATTTTTGTTTATTTTGATATGCTTTATTCGTGAGTCATATTAAAGTTTGTCCTAAGCAAGCAAGATAAGAGGTCAGTACAAGAAATGAAGAGAACGTATCAAATGTTGTAATCATTTTAATTTAGTTAAAGCTAGAAGGGACAACAAACACCATTAGTACCGAAGCTTGGGTGAAGCTGCTCAATTCGTGATTCGAACTTTGAGGTTTTTAGCCTATGTGTGTTTTCAAGGATGGTAGTTAATATGAAATTAGTTTTCAAAGCATGACATTTTGGATCTTTGTGTCATGTTTGGATGACATTGTGATAAGGTTTTTTGCAAAAAAGATCTACAGTGGACTTCTGATGGTAAATAATATTGGTAAAGTGATTGTGATGCTTACCCCAAGCAGGGTTCTTCAGTGACAAACCTGATAATTTGTTCTGGATATTAAGGATGTTATTTTGTTTTTCTTTCTTTATACATATTTAGTTTGTTCCATTCTAATACTTTGCTGCAATATAATTATTCTTCAACTATCTCATGGGAATTGGAGCTGGTTTAATGGGTATAATTCTATGGTCTGATTATCCGACAAAAAATGTTCTCATTCACTTTGTATATCTGCTATGGTATTTATTTAATTTATTAAATATTTGATAGCTTCGATAATTTTTCGCAATGAAGATTTCAATTTATCATCTACATCCCTCTTCATGACAAAGGTAAATTATATTCTTGCTTTAGGCCTTGAATGCTAAGGTGATTATATTCAAGAAAAAGAGAAGAAAGAACTATAGAAGAACCAACGGGCATCGACAGGTAAGATTTTCTGACCATAACTCTCTTTTGTGATTTCCTGACAATAACATGGTATGTTACAAGTGAATGTGTCTTACTGCCGGTTCATTGGTGTTGGTGCATTTTTAGGAGTTAACTCGATTGAGAATAACTGATATTCAAGGCATTGAGAAACCAGAAATACCTCCGGTTGTGAAGAAGGAAAAACCTAAAAGTAAGAAGACAGAGAATGTAGCAGTAGCGGCATAGGTAATTAGGTATTTTCATTGAACTCGGCTTCCTCTTAGTAGAGCTCAAAAGCTGTTAATCTTAGCTAATGGCTTCATACCAGTTCATTATATAAGCACGTCCAATTTTTTGTTTGCTTGATGTATTTTGACATCTAACACTCGGAGATGACATGGCTCCCAACTGCTTGTTTCCTTTCCCATGTCTTATTGTTCAAAGAGGTGGTGCTCTAAAATTATGAGACTTTAAACAGAAGATATGTCCGCGCAACACACCTCTAGGATCACACCATATTATGTTGCATTTTATTCAGGTTTGGTGACGGCAGAAACAACCAGCAATGACCTGATATTGGAGATGCTGACCATTTACAAGCAAAGAAGACAACATGTATAATGCATTTTTTGGGCTTGAAGAAATGAGAAACCACTAAAACACAATCTCTCATGTTTCTGTCTATTGTCTACCCCGTATTCAGTTTGTACAAATGTCAATAGTCATGCTGAAAATAACTTATCACAAGAGTAGGCTTCTGCAGCTTGGGTACATTTAGCGTTCTTGACTATTATACAAGAACTATTAACATGATGAGTTGCAGAAAGAGCTTTAAGCAAACATTCAGAATCAACATTTGAGATTTCCTTACACTTGTGTGTAAGCATTCACCATCTTTGTCATCCTTCTGGTGCGAACTCTATTATGTGAATATTTGACTTGTTTGTTCTTGCTAAATCACAATCTTTGTCATTCTTCATAAAAGCCATGAGTTAAAAACACAAGATCTCGCTTCTGAAGATATGGCACATCCCCAAAATATAGTTATCTATGTCTGTGTCAGTGTTACAAACAAGCTGATATGCCAATTGATGCATTTCATTTTCATTAAGCTCAGTAGTCTCAGAGGATAATGCAATCAACCGTAACTAGGAAATACATACCTCAGTCGAGAAGCCATTCTGCTCTGTAACAGACCCCTATCTATAAGGCAACCGATGAATATGGTAAAGCCATCCAATGACTCTAGGGTGGAACTACTGTGTCTCTCCTCAATGGAAGCAGAACAAAAGTAAGTTCCAACTCCTTCCCTGTAACACGAGAGAGATAAGAACCCGTAAAACAATGCCATTCTCGAAGAACAGCACATACATCAAAAGAATACCCGAAATGGTTTCAAAAGAAGTGAGACAATAAGAAGAAAAAGTAATGTAACATCTCAACAAGATTAGATGCACAACAATCATGAAAATAAAGAGCTAATGGCAGAATCATCACTTAACCTATAGGAGATTCAGCCTACAAGAAATATCCATATTTTGGAAGACGTATTCTTAAATCCTAAATCAATATCACAACTACTTTCAACATCACGATCCATCTCGTGTGAAGTTTAAGAACTGCAATGGTTTCTAGCACAAGTAACTTATCCAATTAGTTGTGCTAGAAACATTATTGATCAAGCTCAGAATCCAATTCAGGCTTTTCGTCAAACAGTTGGAAGACATGCAAAATCCAGGCAAACAATCTCCATTTACCTAGTGCCCAAAGCTCATCCCCAAACATCAATTTCAAATGCTGCTACTTGATGCGGAACTCAAAACAATCAAACTAAACAAAAAAAAAAAAACACATCCCAGTTTAAATGTACCGTCAGCTAGATAGAATTAGTTTCTGATTTTCAATAATTAATTTTAATCTTATACAGATAATCTTCGGCCAATTAGAAAGAATCCATGAGATCTTTTAGAAGATCTTTGAAATTTGTTATTAAGATATATATATTGGATACAAACCTAGATAGCACCGGCTTAAAAACAAAAGAATGGAGAACAATGCCGACAACCAGCAAGCAGAGGGCAAGACTACATGGCCGCGGCCCGTTGATTTGATCCTAATAGCTGCCGGTGTCTGTTGGGCGTTTTCCGCTGAGGTGTATACTTTCCATATTTTAGCATGTTATGAAGATTCAACTTATATGTGTTCTGTATCAACTTCTTTAATGGAAATCTTCATGGCTTGGGGTCCCTGGTTAGTAGCTACTGCAATAATTACTTATTTTGCGGCAGATACAACACCAGCATCTCGTCAAAGTCGAAAACGTGGTCGGGAGTACACAGGGTTGATCCGTGTTGCGCAATTCCTTCCGGTTATCTTCTCTTTCTTCCTCTCCACAGGATTCTACATGACACTTTTTCGGATCTGCACAACCTTTTTGGGGCACGTCTTGATTACCCTCCTAACGTATTCTCCCAGTGACTTTTACGGGATGCTGCTTTGCTATATTGCTGGAACTGTATGCACTCTGTTCCGTGAATTTCGACCAAGAGAGCCGCAGCCGTATAAGCTCATCGTATGCTGCTCTTCGCTTGCTACGGTGTTTCTTTGTCGCGTCCATGTATCGTTGCTCATAAAAAAAAATCAAACTCAACCGGCCGATGCCATTCACGCCTAGTTATTTATTTATTTTTATTTGATATACTATACATTAATGATCAATAGCGTCATTCTGAAGCAAGACATTGGTCATTCTGAAGCAAGACTGTGAGAATGAGAAGATTGGATAAATTCCCCGTAGGGTTTCCATCGTCAGATGGGTCATATTAATAGATATCACTGTTTTACATAATTACATAAGGTGGACCTTTATTTACAATAATTACGTATTCTATCATACCCCCGCAGTCGAAACGGGAGGAGATCTAACAGTGAGACTGGATCTAAAGTCTAGAAACAGTTGCCTTGGGAGACCCTTTGTAAAAATGTCTGCATACTGAAAAGCCGAAGGTACGTGAAGAACTCGAACGTGACCACGGGCAACCTTATCGCGGACGAAATGAATATCAATTTCTATATGTTTGGTCCGTTGGTGTTGAACCGGGTTGCTGGCGAGATAAGTAGCAGAAATATTGTCAGTATAAACAATAGAGGCCTTGGCAAGCGGACAATGGAGCTCAAGCAAAAGATTACGCAACCATGAACACTCAGATACAACATTAGCAACTCCTCTATATTCTGCCTCGGCGCTTGATCGGGAAACGACAGATTGCCTTTTGGCAGACCATGAAATGAGGGTGTCATTGAAGAAGACACAGTACCCAAATGTGGATCGTCGTGTATCAGGACAGCCAGCCCAGTCGGCATCTGTATATGCAATGAGGTCAGATTTTGGCGAAGGAGAGATGGTGATGCCTAATGAAGATGTCCCAGAGATGTATCGGATGATACGCTTTAGGGCAGCAAAATGAGCTTCTCGAGGATCATGCATGAACAAACATATCTGCTGGACAGCAAAACTGATGTCAGGTCTTGTGAAAGTGAGGTACTGAAGAGCCCCAGCCAAGCTGCGATACAACGTTGGATCTCTTACAGGAGGTCCGGAGGATGAGCTGAGCTTAACATTGGGTTCAGCAGGCGTGATTGCAGGTTTGCAGGTAGTCATTTTGGCTCGTTCAACAATTTCCCGAGCATACTTGTCTTGAGACAAGAAAAGGCCTGACGAAGATCGCTGAACAGAAACGCCCAAAAAATATGACAGAGGGCCTAGATCAGACATAACAAATTCCTTACTGAGGGAAGCAGTGAGGGTATGGCGCAGGGCATCGGACGAAGCAGTCAGAATAATATCATCAACATATAGCAAAAGATAAGCCATTTGATTTCCATTTTGATATATGAAGAGAGAGGAATCGCTCTTACTGCCAATAAAACCAATGCTGAGAAGATATCCTGCAAAACGTTGATACCAAGCCCTGGGTGCCTGCTTGAGGCCATATAGTGATTTCCTCAATAAACAGACATGAGAAGGGCGAGTAGAGTCAACAAAGCCAGGAGGTTGAAACATGTGGACAGTCTCATTGAGGTGCCCATGAAGGAAGGCATTTTTAACGTCAAGTTGATGAATGGGCCAAGAGCGGGATACAGCTAAACTGAGAACTGTCCTGATAGTAGCCGGCTTAACCACGGGACTAAAAGTTTCTTCACAATCTATTCCAACTTGCTGGGAACATCCGTTAGCAACGAGACGCGCCTTATAGCGCTCAAGGGAGCCATCAGACCTGAATTTATGACGGAAAATCCACATACACCTCACAATATTAGTCCGCTCAGGACGAGGAACAAGAACCCAAGTACCATTTCGTATAAGGGCACGATATTCGTCGATCATGGCGTCGGTCCATTTTGGATCTTGAAGAGCTGCCTTATGTGATTTGGGTATGGGGATAAGGAGGATGTGGTAGTGTGGAGGTCGAAGATTTGGCGCGGTTTGAAAATACCGCTTAGGGAGCGAGTATTTGGACGGGATATATTGTGGGGGGGTTGATTTTGGGTAGCCGAGGTTAAAGGTGTGGGACACGGATGAGAGGTGGGTGGACTGCGTGACAACGTTGAGGGGAGGGATGGGCAAGCTGGTGCGTTTGATGGGCCAGCAGGGGTGGGGGATGGGCCATCAGGGTTGTCCGTAAAGGTGGGGGTGAGGGATGGGCCAGCTGGTGAGTGTGATGGGCCAGCAGGGGTAAGGGATGGGCCGGCAGTGGTAGTGGGCTGTTGTGGGCCGGGTTGAGGTAACACTGGTGGACTGGGGACAGCAGGAAGGTGAGCGGACCGTCCTGAGGAAGTAGGCGGCACATCAGGGAGGTGGGCCTGTGAGTCCAATTTCTGGGCTAAGTGATATGGAGAGCAATTTGGTTCAATATCCAGTACCGCAGAAGGAGACGGAAAAGACGCAGAATTAGCGAAAGGGAAAATGGACTCATCAAATGTGACATGACGAGATATGATAATCTTATTAGATTTCAATTCTAAACATTTGTACCCCCGATGATGATTAGGATATCCTAAAAAAACACAAGGAGTAGATCGAGGAGTTAATTTGTGAGGAACGGTGGCGTTTTGATTCGGGTAGCAAAGGCACCCAAAAACGCGGAGATGATTAAAGGAAGGTGTTGAATGATACAACACTTGGGTTGGTGATTGATTTTGGATTGTGGTGGAAGGAAGAATGTTAAGAAGAAAACATGACATATCAAGAGCATGAGACCAAAGAGAGATTGGTAGGGAAGCATGAAAAAGAAGAGAGCGCATCATATTATTGATGGTCCGGATGACACGTTCGGCTTTCCCATTTTGTGGAGACGTGTGAGGACAAGAGAACCGAAAATTAATGCCATGAAGGGCAAAAAACGAGTGAAATTGGTGATTATTAAACTCGCGACCCATGTCACATTGGAAATTTTTAATAGGCGTATTGAATTGAGTTTTGATGAATTTATGGAATTGCACAAAAAGCTCAAAAACTTGAGATTTAAATTTAATGGGAAAAACCCAAAGAAAATGTGAAAAATCATCAAGAAATAATAGGTAATATTTGAAACCTTCTCGACTAGGAATCGGAGAGGTCCAAAGATCACTGTGGATAATGTCAAAAGGTGCAATGGTAGTATTCATTGAACGTTCAAAAGGAAGCCTATGATGTTTCCCAAGTTGACAAGCATGACAAAGCGATGAGGTTCGCTCCTTATTAAAACGAAGAAAAGAAAACTTCCTAAGAAAATCTAGAACTGGTGCGCCCGGATGACCTAGACGAGCATGCCAGAGACTCGATGACTGAGCGGAAAGAGCATGAGCAGACGCGGAACTTGTGGTAACTGGATAAAGATCCCCAGAGCTATTGCATCTCAGACGGACTTTCCCCGTGTGTAAATCCTTCACAGAAAAACCAAAAGGGTCAAACTCAATACTAGCATGGTTATCGGTTGTGAAACGGCGAACCGAGACAAGGTTTTTAACTATTTGTGGAGCAATAAGGACTTTGGATAAACGGAGTGGTTGGGTAGGAGTGGTAAGGTGAGCGTCTCCAAAACCTGTAGATGGTATCCGCATGTCATTTCCGACAATTATCGAATTTAAATAACCATTATACGAGATGGACGAGAGGTTACCTGAATTATGTGTCATGTGGGAAGTGGCGCCGGTGTCCATATACCAAAGATTGTCAGCAGGATTTAACGTCATCGATGCAAAAGATTGATCAATAGAGGTGGGCTGCGTGGAGTCAGCTATTGCAGAAAATTGGGCCTGTTGCTGCCTACTGGGCTGCGCAGGAGATGGGCCCAATAGCCCTTGCTGAGATGGGTAAGGAGAAGGAGGATGCTGTTGGGCCAGAGGAGGAGGAAAATTCCATTGGGCCTGTTGCTGCCAGTGGGCCGCAGATGGGCCAGAGGAAACAGGAGCCCATCCTGAATTAGGGCGAAAAACATATCGCGTTGGAAACTGAGGAACATCACTGCTGTTGCGGCTGCGATTTTTCCGACTGCGGTTCCGGTTGCGAGTCTGCCCGTCCGACTGGCCGGCAGGGGCGGTGGTCCGGTGGTCCGTGGACGGTTGTTTTGGACCGTTGCTGGTGGAGCTATGGAGAGCCGCATCATCCTTGCGCGAGGTTTGTTTGGCCATTCGAGTTTCTTCCAGAGTAAGCTGCGAACGGGTTTTGTAATATGAAGGCAACGGATCCAATTGCTGAATGTAACTCGCAACTGCGTTGTACTCAGCCGGTAAGCCTGACAAAATTTGAAGGACTAACCGATTTTCAGAGATCGGAGAGTCGACTCCTTTGAGTTGATCAGACAAGGCCTTCATGTGTTGACAGTAGGCGGACATGGAAGCAAACGTGGCGAGTTTGCAGTTGGAAAATTCATGTTCCAGATAAACTGCGCGTGTGTGCTTGTTGTCCTGAAAGATGTCCTTGACTCGACCCCATGCTTTCAGAGCAGTGTCATCCGGGTCAAGAATTTGAAGGAGAATATCCTTTGAAACCGTACTGTAGATCCATTGAAGAACAGTAGCATCTACCTGATTCCAAAGATCATCGTCGATGTCAGAAGGGCGGGGAACCTTTGCATCAATATGATCCAAGACGTTGTGTGCCTTGGCGGTGACGCGAAAAAGAGTAACCCAGGAAGCATACGGCGTGTCATGATCGAGAACTAGAGCGATGTTGTTCTTGATGTTGGATATCCCAAGAGCGGAATGGAACGTGTGTTTCTTCTCCGTCGTCATTGGGGTCGGTTGAAGGAGAAAAGGGAGAAGAAGAGTACTCGACGGCGGTGAGGGGAAAGTGCCGGCGGAGTAGGGTGGGAAGCGTGAAAGAAGGTTACGGATCGTAACAGTCTGATACCATGTGAGAATGAGAAGATTGGATAAATTCCCCGTAGGGTTTCCATCGTCAGATGGGTCATATTAATAGATATCACTGTTTTACATAATTACATAAGGTGGACCTTTATTTACAATAATTACGTATTCTATCAAAGACATTGAATTCAGAATTCAGTAGATTCTTCAAAGATAAAAGAGTTCCAATCCTTCCATAGGATCGCGCCATCCACTCGCTTATGTTGACACTTAGGATCCGAGACTATTTGTTTTTTCAGCAGATCGATTAGCTTTGCAAGGGAGAATCCCATTCATACTTCTCCAGATTAAAGATTGACGGGATAAATTTTACCTTCCAGCCTAAGAAATGTACAACTTCTCACAACTTAGAGCCTTGCTTGAGCTCTCATTTTTATCGATAACGTAAATGTACAACTTCTCCACCTATTTATAGTGGGAGGAAATTACCTTTCTACAAAATTTTTGGGAGGAGGTGTCTTCGCGCTTGTATATGAAGACCCTTCTCACTCATGTGCCCGAGCCTTTGGTGCCACAATTCCATAACTGCTCCTGCGACATTGGCTTTTCCTTTGCAGAGCTTGGCTTGTGTGACGTACGATGATCCATCCTTCTTTCCTCGAGCCATTATCATGCTTCTTTTGATGAGCTTCCATTTGCCGTCGCCAAAGTGATTTACTAGACCAAGATCGTCAAGCTTTCCAGTTGATATGAGGTTGATGGGCATATCAAGGACATGCCTCACATCCTTAAGGGTAAGCGTGCATCCCATATTTGATACCACAATGATCTCTCCTATATCAACGATCTTACTACTATTTTTGATTCCCCATGTGGACATTACCAAAGCCACCGTTTTGTTGAGAAGAAACTCTAATAAGGAGTGACGTGGAATGATGCACCGAAATGACAATCCAAGAGCAATTGTCTAAGACGATATTTGTCTTCTCCGAAGAGATATTGATCATCGCCTTTGTCTGCCATGGCAATCGTACCCTTGTCTTCCTCTCGCCTCTTTGTTGGGTTAATTTGGCCCGGCTTGATGTTGCCGGCCTTTTGATCTTTCTTAATAAATTGACATTCTGATTTCTTATGTCTTATTTTCTCACAATATAACAAGTTGACCTAAAGCGTGACTTAGAACGACCTCGAGACTGCTCTCGGCTTCGTTTCACATTGCGCCCATGTGTATCACTTCTATCCCGGTTGTCAATAATGTTCGCCTTAGACTAGGTAGATGTGCCTCATTCCCTCCTTCTAACTTCTTCACCAAGGAGACTATCACAAACGGTTAGGGATGAGTAATTCCGGATATCCGATCGGATCCAATAATTCAATAAAAGTCTTATCCGAATCCGATCCAAGAGTACCGGATATCGACACTTTTATCCGGATTGGTTATCCGACCCAAAATCTAATTCGGAAATTTATTACTAGACTAGTCGGATATATACGGTCCGACTTTTTTTTCTTCTCTAAAGCTCGATCCGTCTCCTATCCGATTGTCAGAAAAATACCCCCATATCGGATTGGACTCGAATCACCAACTACCGGATACTTTTGGATTCGGATTTATCGGATTGGATCTTTGGATTCACGGAGCGGATTTGGCCGATTGGATTTTTTGCTCACCCCTACTAACGGTGTCCATGGCGAGCTTTCCTTCCAGGGATGAGTTACTAAGAGTAACTACGAGAGTGTCCCAACTCTCTAGTAGGGAGCGAAGGAGTAGAAGGGCTTGAAACTCATCTTCAAGTTTCATTCCAGCTTTACTTGGCTGATTTACGAGCCCTTTGAAATTATAGAAGTGCTCAATCATGTTTTGGCCATCCTTGTACTTCATCTTCACCTACCGTTGAACTAAAACGGCTTATTAAGAGGCGCTTCTTTTGAATAATGGACTCAATCTTTGTCCATAATTCAAAAACATTTGTATATGTAGAGACATGTACAATAGAGATTTGTTGACGTACTTTCAGATCATGTGTCTGCTTTCCGATTTTGAAGCTCCTACTCCTTCTCGCTCTTCCCTTCGGGCTTATCCTTGTGGTGATGGGCTCGTACAAATCCCTGCAATAAAAGTAATCCTCCATCATCGGTTATTTGATCGATCTATATGTAACTACATCCATATCAAATGTTTCGTAATCATATATAAAGAAGATAATGTCATTGTCGACTTCTCCATACATTTCATGTGAAATACAAACCTCAAATCTCTTCCACAGACACTTTTCAAATTTAATATTAATTTATTACTAGACCAACTTATTATTGCATAATCGTAGTTGATATCCGAAATATGATAAATTTGCTTAAGAATCACTGTAAATTATTTCCGATGCCAAATATAGCTCTAATTGGTAATCATTTTAGATTTACGTATTAGGGTTTTCACCTTTGGTGGTTTTTAGATCTCTCTTTAACAAGAAAATGGTGTTCCTTTTTAGTGTATTAAAAATTAAAATATGTGTAAGAGCCTTAGTCCTTTAGGTGTTGAATCTGGCTGAGCCGCCCCTGCGGGCTCTGTGAGTCGCCCCTGCACATTCCGTGAGCCGCCCCTGCGCCTCACTGGATTCGCCCATACGGATTTGTGCGGCTGCAACCACATTTATTGACTCTTAACCATACTTTATGTTGGCTTCCTTTATAAGCCTCCTTTTTGCTTCCAGGAGAGGGTTTCTTCATCTTCTCCAGCTCCATTTCCCTTCCTCATGTTCTTCTCCTCTTCTCTTTTTCCTTTGGATCTCCATCTTGGTTTCTTGATCTTGCAAGAGAGTGGTTGTGAGTTTTGAGCTTGGCTTTGGATGATGATGATGTTTGGAGGTGTTGTTGTGTTGTGAGAGCCAACTGAGGTGATGTTGGTGTTGATCTTTCCTTTTGTTTAGGTTTCAGTTGTGGTAAGTCTTCTCTTCTCCCTCTTTCTTTCTTTCTTTCTTTCTTTTTTTCTTCCTTTCTTCCTCTTTAGCTTAGGATTCACAAGCTTAGACTTGTGTGGACCATTCCTGGACGTTTTGATGTTCATATATGTATACCTATGTGTATGTTTGGTTGCTGGTTGATGAAGAGGTGAAGAAGAGAAAGTGAAGGATCGAAGAGAAGTCGGGGTTCAATTTCTGCACACCAGCTGCCCCTGCGCCTGCGTTGAGCCGCCTCTGTGCCTAACCTGGTCCGCCCTTGCGCCTCACTGGTCCAGCGCCCCTACGTCTCTTGCTTCCACCGGTGCGTGTCCAGGGCATACCTAGTTGGTATGTTTCCTTCCTTTCCTTTGGCCTTGGCTTTAGATATGGCTAGGCTAGTATGGTTGAGGATGAGCTTGATGAGTTGTATGTTGGGTTTGTCCCTTAGGTACTTGTATGTTTGTTGAGGATTTTGAGGTTTAGATGTGAGTTATAGTTGGTTATGGTTATGAGGTGTAGGAGATGCGTCTCCTAACCTTTGCAGCGTTTGATATTGTGTGTGCCTTGCTAATGCAGGCGTTGAACGTTTCCCCAAGGTGGAACTGTGATGTGGTACAAGATTACGAGTATTTCAGGTAAGTCCATAAAACTTACTTAGCGTGCAGTTGTGAATTTGAGTGTTTGTGATGGTTGTGTGTGTGCATATGATTGCTGCATTTATAACCTAAACCGGACTAGGATGACCACTTCATTACATTATATGGCCCAAGTGTATTATAACCGGGCGGTGACCACTTGCCAAAGCTCGTTGAGTGGAGGAGGTGCTCGGAAGCCAGTAGCAGAGGGGGCAGGTGGTAACTCCATCCCCACGCAAAACCCTGTGTTAAAGGGGAAGAGCCGAGGTTCTTTAGACTCCTCGTGTCACAAAATAAGTTGAATTAATAATGGAATAACTTAAGTAAAGATAATAAACAGATGTGTGTATGGCATTGCATATTGTGATGTGTTGGTGTGTATCTGCTATTACTTCATTTTTATTCATTTCTGTTAGTTAACGGTGTATACCGTGTTGTAGTTGTTATGCAGGATAGGAGGACTGCAGAGTGAGCCAGATGGGTGATCAATCGAGGGCTTCCGTACACTAGGTTGTTCGTGGGATATGGAATGTTTTGTACTTGGTTGTTTACGTTTGCCGTTTTGTACTCGGCTGTGATATTGTAAACCTTTTGATCTATATATTTGTACAGTTTATGTATTTGGTTTTAATCTATCTATGCCTTGTTGTAAGATCCAGTGAACTTGTTGTCAGAATCCATTGTGAGATCCTAGCCCATGTGGCACCCCGAGTCCCGCGGATTTGGGGTGTTACAATATGTGGGTAGTGAAAAATGAAGTTAGTTTTTTCATATAATAGTGTAAATGTTGGAGTCTTAGATTTTTCAATAAGCCAAATATTAGTTGTGAAAAGGGAAAAATGTAAAATCCGGATTTTAGAAATTTTCTTCATCGATTTCAATTGAGATTAATCGAGGCTTGTAAATTTATCGAGATGATAAAGAAAAATAGATTGAAAATTTTAAAGGAACGGTATGAGTTAATTGGATGTTGGTTGCGGAACTTGAAAATCCCGATAAGAATACCCTATAACAACGTGATACATTTCCGATGCAGTATTCATCGTCTTCCCTACAATACCCTAAATTTCCCTCCCTATTTTTACTATTCACGGCCGCCGGCAAGCCTTCCGGCCTCCACCGGACTCAAACCCGAGACACCGCAGACCATCGTTGTGCTCAAATTTGTGCCACCTTCGAGCCCTCCTCTCTCCGGCTTGATTTGGATTCGGAAACCGAAGCCATAGGCTGCCGTTGAGTCCAAATCCGGACCGTCTTCCGCTATAAACCAAAGGGAAACCCAACTTTGTCCTCCTTTGTCATGACCTAATCGACTCGCCCCGCCTGGATCCAAGTGTCACCACTAGAGTGCCTAAAAAGCTTCTTCGCTGCAACCACCACCCAAATTCACTTCCCGACCCCGAGTCCGGATCTGTGCCGCCGTCCTTGCCGCCGCGGAACGGAACCAATCCGCCACCAGAGTGGTGCTTAAAAGCAGTCACCAACTCGAAAACGAAACGGAGAAGACCGAGTTCATAATGGAATCATCAATAATAACCTGACAACAACAACATCAATTATTCCTTCTAAAAAGGACACTACAAATATAGAAAAACATCAACCTTGATTATCATGTAAAAGTGTAGAAAAATGCTAGGGTATGAAGACAACCTAGATATACCAAAGGATCATAACAACCTTAAGAAGGTTCAACAAAAGAAAAATGTAATCTAGACAGAAGTCTACTCAATAGTCTATCAAGCAAAAACACCTCAGATCCTAAGGCACTTGTAGATCCGGTTGAACACCATCGAACTGCAAGGTGTAACACCCAAATTCTCAAAACTCGAGGCGCTATAGATTAAAACCTCAAAATGGGTCCCAATCCTAGTTTGACATCAATTTTACTAGATCTTGCAACAAGGCACTTGCAATCTTCTAAAGGGCCGAATAAATAAATCTATAAATAGAACCCGAAAGGGGTATGAGGTTTTCAGAAGAATTTTGATTTCAAGTCATATGCATGCCGGGATGGGATAGAAAGTACGGAGGACCACCACTACCTCCGTAGATCTTTGCAACTTAGTATTATTGGAAATATTGTGTGGACTTATAATATTGTTCATAAGGATATGTTATATAAGTTGATATATGTAGTATGTTAGTATCATAGTAGTTGTGGTATGCCCTTTAGTTAAGATAGCATGATGTGATCACCACTTCTTAGGTAACACCTGATTAGATTTTGAAGAATATCAATACAATGATAGTATGCTCAAATTTTGATTTGAGTATTATGGTCTGGCGAACGCCTTGACAACTCATGCGAATTTAGTGAAGGACATGAAGACGGAAAGGTAAAGGCTACAAGACGACACTAACAACAATGGCAACCAAGTAAGGAGGAAATTGAATATCGAGTCAACATAATCAAATGAAAGCCGCACAAAAAACTTAGTGGTACGAATACATGGTAGTAGTTCCGGAGAAGCAATCGATGACCGACAATTATGTATATTCGGGACAACTCAAGAATTCTTCCAAGTGTCATGTTAACAATCTTAAGACACGAATAAGCAGAGTGAAATATGATCACTCTTGAATGGTAAAGTGACATTACAAATTCGGGACAACAACTTAGAAATTCATATCTACTAGTCGAGTGAGGATAAATAACTCTAGAGTTAAGCGTGCTCGTGCGGAAGCAAATTTCAAGATGAATGACCTCTCAGGAAGTTTATGTGCAATCATAGTTGACATGAGAACAACATTCCTAAGACCTAATATCTCAATGTACCCTAGAAATACTCGCAGAGATACTTTTAATTGTATAACTTTTTTATTAACATAATTTTTTTTTTGAAATCTCATATCTTTGGAAAAAAATATATAATCATATCATTTATTTTTGACAAGTTTAGAATCATGTATTAGGCACATGAAAGACTGGATTTTATTTCATGTGGGATGAGAAGTGTTTCAAATGATGAAAAATTATAACTAAATCCAAACGATCCTTACACGGTGCAAGCACGTGATGAAATCTATTTACCTGCAGATTACAGATGGTATCAAAGCTAACCCTGTGTGTGCTCGCCCTATGTTCTCTAAAATCATCAACTTGTATGTTTCGGTTTCAATGACACGGTCTGTTATTGTTTTAGACAGGGATAAAAATGACGATCATAACGACATAAGGTGGTGAATATTGTGTTACACCTAATTGAACTAGAGAAACGGCAAAACACCTTATTATTGAAATAAGAGATACTAAAATTGAAAGTCACGGTCGAGCGAATTCTTGAAGGAGTAATTGAAATTAGTTTGATTAGTGACGTGACTAGCCGTTTAATATCTCAACGTACCCTAGAAAGGCTCGTACAAATACTTTTAATTGTATAAATCCTTAATTTTTAGATAGGTTTGAAATCATATATTAGCCGCATGAAATACTGGATTGTATGTAAAATCTTGGTCCAAATCATATAGGTAGGAAGTTTTGAAAATAATGAAAAATTGTAACTAATTCAGACGATATTGCACCGTGTAACGAAATCTATTCAGACCACCATTGTGCCACCATTATGCCACATAAGTAACAACATGAAGAATCCATCTATTCAGACCACCATTGAGGCCGCATGAACCACCAGTCATGCAACTGTATCTGTAAAAGTTTTCAGCAGTGCCCAAAAACTGAAGTCTTGATTTCATTACCAGAACAAAACCTTATATTCAACTCTGTGAGAATTATATTCTTATGAATATCATCTTATTGATCTGATTATTACATGAATGGAGGAAGAAATATATACATAATACATTACAACGGTAACTTAGCTATAAGGAAAGGGAAGATATTCTATATGCACTTAATAGGGTAACCAGCATAACTAGCAGATATATCATTTCCTTTAACAAACTCTGATCGAATTCTTGTACATGTTCAGAAAAAAAGGAGAAACCAATAATTATGTTTTTTTTTTTTACAGAACTCTAGTAAGTAATACTGACCGTTTTTGTATGAACTATGGGTGAAAGGGGTTTCGATCTGGCTATAAACTTCTCCATCTCCTTTTCTCCCACATACACCAAACATTTATCAACG
>BSUD01000163.1:44357-54576 GCA_033239045.1 Fagopyrum esculentum
CCATCCTTACCAAAAAAAAAAAAAGATAGAATCCATGAGATCTTTTAGAAGGTCTTTGAAAATTTTCATTAAGATATATATATTGGAAACAAACCTAGAGAGCACCGGCTGAACAACAAAAGAATGGAGAACAATGCGGACAACCAGCAAGCAGAGGGCAAGACTACGTGGCCGCGGCCAGTTGATTGGACCCTAATAGCTGCCGGGGTCTGTTGGGCGTTTTCCGCTGAGGTGTATGCTTTTCATATTTTAGCATGTTATGAAGATTCAACTTATGGGTGTTCTGTATCAACTTCTTTATTTGAAATCTTTTTGGTTTGGGGTCCCTGGTTAGTATTCACTGCAGGAATTACTTATTTGGCGGCATATACAACACCAGCATCTCGTCAGCGTCGAATACGTGATCGGGAGTACAAAGGGTTGATCCGTGTTGTGCAATTCCTTCCGGTTATCTTCTCTTTCTTCTTCTCCACAGGATTCTACATGAAAATTGTTCGGATCTTCATAACCTTTTTGGGGCACGTCTTGATTACCCTCCTAACGTATTCTCCCAGTAACTTTTACGGGATGCTGCTTTGCTATATTGCTGGAACTGTATGCACTCTGTTCCATGAATTTCTACCAAAAGAGACGCAGCTGTATAAGCTCATCGTATGTTGCTCTGCTCTTGCTACGGTGTTTCTTTGTCGCGTCTATGTATCGTTGCTCATAAAAAAAAATCAAACTCAACCGGCCGATGCCGATGCCATTAACGCCTAGTTATTTATTTATTTTATTTGATAAACCATATATTAATGATCAATAGCGGCATCCTGAAGCAAGACATAGAATTCAAATTCAGTAGATTCTTTAAAGATAAAAGAGTTCCGATCCTTTTATAGGATCGCACGCCATCCACTTTCGCCATAAAATCAAAGGCTCGCTTATGTTGACACTTAGGATCCAAGACTATTTGTTTTTTCAGCAGATCGACAAGGGAGAATCCCATTCATAATTCTCCAGATTAAAGATTTAATGGACCGGATAAATTTTACCTTTCAGCCTGAGAAATGAATATAGGAGTAATTAAGTTAATGGCTTAATTGATTTGAACTCACTTTGTATCTATGGGAAAATAAATTCTACAAGATTTTTGTGTTACTCTCACATCTTACAGGCTTGCTTGACCTCTCAATTTTATGGATGACGCAGATGTACAATTTCTCCATATGGATGATGCAGATGCATAACTTCTCCATCTATTTATAGTAGGAGGAAATTGCCTTTCTACAGGATTTTTGGGAGGAGGTGTCTTCGAGCAAGTATGTGAAGACCCTACTCACTCATGTGCACGAGCCTTCGGTGCCATAGTTCCACAACTGCTCATGCTACATTGACTTCTCCTTTGCAGAGCTTGGCTTGTGTGACGTGCAATGGCCCTTCCTTCTTTCCTCGAGCCATTATCATGCTTCCTTTGATGAGCATCCACTTGGTATCGCCAAAGTGATTTACTAGACCGAGATCGTCAAGCTTTCCAATTGATATGAGGTTGGCGCGCATATCAAGAACATGCCTCACGACAATGATGTCTCCTATACCAACGATCTTGCTACTATTTTGATTCCCCATTTGGACATTACCAAAGCCACCGTTTTGGTAGGTAGAGAAGAACTCTAATGAGGAGCGACGTGGAATGATGCACCGAAATCGACAATCCAAGAGCTATCGTCAAAGGCGATATTTGTCTTCTCCGAAGAGAATATAGATCATCGCCTTCGTCTGCCATGGCAGTCGTACCCTTGCCTTCCTCTCGCCTCTTTGTTGGGTTAATTTGGCCCGGCTTTATGTTGCCGGACTTTTGATCTTTCTTAATAAATTGACATTTTGATTTCTTATGTCTTATTTTCTCACAATATGACAAGTTGACCTAGAGCGTGAGTTAGACCGACCACGAGACTGGTCTCGGCTTCGGTTCACATTGTGCCCAAGTGTATCACTTCTATCCCAGTTGTCAATAATGTTCGCCTTAGACTAGGTAGGCGTGTCTCATTCCCTCCTTCTAATTCTTCAACAAGGAGGCTATCACAAACGGTTAGCGATTAGCAATTCCGGATATCCTATCGGATCCAATAATTCAATAAAAGTATGATCCGAATCCGATCCGAGAGTACCCGGATATCAACACTTTTATCCGGATTGGATATCCGACCCAAAATCTAATTCGGAAATTTATTACTAGACTAGTCGGCTATATACGGTCCGGCTTTTTTTTTCTTCTCGAAATCTCGATCCGTCTCCGATCCGATGGTCCAAAAATACTCCCAGATCGGATCGGACTCGAATCACCAACTACCGGATACTTTTGGATTCGGAATTTATCGGACTGGATCTTTGGATTCACGGAGAGGATTTGGCCGATTGGATTTTTTGCTCACCCCAACTAACGGTGTCCATGGCGAGCTTTCCCTCCGGGGATGAGTTACTAAAAGTAACTACGAGAGTGTCCCAACTCTCTAGTAGGGAACGAAGGAGTAGAAGGGCTTGAAACTCATCTTCAAGTTTCATTCTATCTTTACATAGCTGATTTACGAGCCCCTTGAAATTATAGAAGTGCTCAATCATGTTTTGGCCATCCTTGTGCACCATCTTCACCAACCGTTGAATTAAAACGACTTATTACGAGGCGTTTCTTTTGAATATGGACTCAATCTTTGTCCATAATTCAAAAGCATTTGTATATGTAGAGACATGTACAATAGAGATTTGTCAACGTACTTACGGATCCTGGCGTTTGCTTTCTGATTTTGAAGCTCCTACTCCTTCTCGCTCTTCCCTTCGGGCTTATTCTTGCTGGTGATGGGCTCGTACAAATCCTTGCAATAAAAGTAATCCTCCATCAACGGTAATTTGATCGATCAATATGTATCTACATCCAGATCAACTGTTTCGTAATCATATTTAAAGAAGATAACGTCATTGTCGACTTCTCCGTACATTTCATCTAGAATACAAACCTCAAATCTCTTCAACAAATACTTTTCAAATTTAATATTATTTTATCACTAGACCAACTTAATAATGCATAATCGTAATTTGATACCTGAAATATGATAAATTTGCTTAAGAATCAATGTAAATTATTTTCTATGCCAAATATATAGCTCTATGTGGTAATCATTTCATATTTACATATTACTATATTAGGGTTTTAACCTTTGGTGGGTTTTTAGATCTCTTTAACAAGAAAATGGTGTTCTTTTTTAGTGTATTAATATATGTGGGTAGAGAAAAATGAAGTTAGTTTTTTCATATAATAGTGTAAATGTTAAAGTCTTGGATTTTTCAATAAGCCAAATGTTAGTTGTGAAAAGGGAAAAATGTAAAATCCGGATTTCCGAAATTTTCTCCATCGATTTCAATTGAGATTAAATCGAGGCTTGTAAATTTATCGAGATGATAAAGAAAAATAAATTGAAAATTTTAAAGGAAAGGTATGGGTTAATTGGACGTTGGTTGCGGAACTTGAAAATCCCGATAAGAATACCCTATAACAACGTGATACATTTCCGATGCCGTATTCATCGTCTTCTCTACCAAACCCTAAATTTCCCTCCCCATTTTTACTATTCACGGCCGCCGGCAAGCCTTTCGGCCTCAAACCCGAGACACCGCAAAGCGTTGTTGTGCTCAAATTTGTGCCACCTTCGAGCCCTCCTCTCTCCGGCTTGATTTGGATTCGGAAATGGAAGCCGCAGGCCGCCGTTGAGTCCAAATCCGGACCGTTTTCCTCAATAAAACAAAGGGAAACCCAACTTTGTCCTCCTTTGTCATGACCTAATCGACTCGCTCCGCCTGGATCCAAGTGTCACCACTAGAGTGCCCAGAAAGCTTCTTCGCTGCAACCACCACCCAAATTCACTTCCCGATCCAGAGTCCGGATCTGTGCCGCCGTCCTCGCTGCCGTGGAACGGAACCAACCCACCACCAGAGTGGTGCTTAAAATAGTCACCAAATCGAAAACGAAATGGAGAATACCGATTTCATAATGGAATCATCAATGATAACCTAACAACAACATCAATTGTTCCTTCTAAAAAGGACACTACAAATATAGAAAAATATCAACCTTGAGTATCATGTAAAAGTGTAGAAAAATGCTAGGGTATGAAGACAACCTAGATATACCAAAGGATCATAACAACCTTAAGAAGGTTCAACAAAAGAAAAACTTAATCTAGACAGAAGTCTACTCAATAGTCTATCAAGCAAAAACACCTCAGATCCTAAGACACTTGTAGATCCGGTTGAACACCATCGAACTGCAAGGTGTAACACCCAAATTCTCAAAACTCGAGGCGTTACAAATTAAAACCTCAAAATGGGTCCCGATCCTAGTTTGACATCAACTTTACTGGATCTTGCAACAAGGCACTTGCAATCTTCTAAATGGCTGAATAAATAAATCTATAAATAGAACCCGAAAGGGGTATGAGGTTTTCAAAAGAATTTTGATTTCAAATCATATGCATGCCGGGATGGGATAGAAAGTACGAAGGACCACCACTACCTCCGTAGATCTTTGCAACTTAGTATTATAGGAAAATATTGTGTGGACTTATAATATTGTTCATAAGGATATGTTATATAAATTGATATTTGTAGTATGTTAGTATCATAGTAGTTGTGGTATGTCCTTTAGTTAAGATAGCATGATGTGATCATAACTTCTTAGGTAACACCTAATTAGATTTCGAAAAATATCAATACAATGATAGTATGCTCAAATTTTTGATTTGAGTATTATGGTCTGGCGAACGCCTTGGCAACTCATGCAAATTAGTGAAGGACATCAAGACGGAAAGTTAAAGGCTACAAGACGACACTAACAACAATGGCAACCAACTAAGGAGGGAATTGAATATCGAGTCAACATAATCAAATGAAAGCCGCACAAGAAACTTAGTGGTACGAATACATGGTAGTAGTTCCGGAGAAGCAATCGATGACCGACGATTATGCAAATTCGGGACAACTCAAGAATTCTTCCAAGTGTCATGTTAACAATCTTAAGACACGAATAAGCAGAGTGAAGTATGATTACTCTTGAATGGTAAAGTGAAATTACAAATTCAGGACAACAACTCAGGAATTCATATCTAGTGATCGAGTGAGGATAAAGAACTTTGGAGTTAAGCGTGCTCGTGCGGAAGCAATTTCAAGATGGATGACCTCTTAGGATGTTTCTGTGCGAGCATGGTCGGCATGAGAACAACGCTCATAAGGCCTATGTTCTCTAAAATCATCAACTTGTATGTTTCAGTTTTTAATGACACGGTCTGTTATTGTTTTAGCAATAGATGAAAATGACGATCATAACGACATAAGGGCGGTGAATATTGTGTTACAACTAATTGAACTAGAGAAACGGCAAATGGAACACCTTATTATTGAAATAAGATGTACTAAAATTGGAAGTCACGTCGAGCGGATTCTTGAAGGAGTAATTGAAACTAGTTTGATTAGTGACGTGACTAGCCGTTTAATACCTCAGTGTGCCATAGAAAGGCTCACACAGATACTTTTAATTGTATAAATGTTTTATTAATATAAAATTTGGTGAAATATCATATTATTGAGAAAAATATAATTGTACCATTTATTTTTAGACAGGTTTGGAATCATATAGTAGGCATTGTATGTAAAATCTTGGTCAAAATTATTTAGCATATCTCTCGACAAGATTAAGATTTTTTTTTTTTAATTCCATGTGGGGTAAGAAGTTTTGAAAATGATGAAAAATTGTAACTAAATACAAATGATACGTGTAAACCGGTGACGAAATCTATTCAGACCACATTTGTGCCACGTAAACATGAATAGGAACAACATGCAGAATCCATCTTTTGCACAATGTATCAGTAAAATTTGGATGCATATTACCTTCTAACAGTAAACCCTCGAACTGATACGCCCTCTACTTCTTGAGGCCGCATGAGCCACCAGTCATGCAACTGTATCTGTAAAAGTTTTCAGCAGTGCCAAAAACTGAAGTCTTGATTTCATTACCAGAATAAAACCCTATATTCAACTCTGATCGAAATCTTGATACATGTTCAGAAAAAAGGAAAAACTAATGACATCATTAGCAAATTATGTTTTTTCTTACAGAACTCTAGTAAGTAATCCAGACCGTTTTCGTATGAACTATGGGTGAAAGGGGTTTCGATCCGGCTATAAACTTCTCCATCTCCTTTTCTCCCACATACACCAAACATCTATCAACGTACCAGAAACACAAACAAACATACAGTGGAAAGTTTGAAAAGCTCAGAATCCAATTCAAGCTTTTCATCAAACAGTTCAAAGGCATGAAAATCCACGCAAACAATGGAAGAGTTGACTAAGTAGGCAGCTTATGTAATAGTGTGTACAAACTAGACCCATTTTGTTTTATGTTAACAAAAAAGGCCCCTCTATATTTTACTAAAAAGATTAATCCCATATAATATAGAAGATTCCGTAGATTGGCTAAATATCTCTATCCTAATTAGGCGTATTAATTATCTTAATTAAAAAGATTAATAGTTATTGTCAGCCGTTAAACAAGGAAATAAATCGTGGAAAATCTCCATTAATTTGGGGATATCAATCAAACGAACAAAGAAAATTCGGACGTCATTGTTGCTGCAACCGAGTTGATGATCTTGAGTTCTTCAAAATGGAAGCCATTGTTTCTCCTCTTGATTTCTTCATATATAATTGTTGAGAGAGCTCGATCGAATACATAAGACGGAGACAATCTGATACATATTGACTGCGTCCTTCGAAGTTTGTTGATATAGACCGATCTGTTACATAATACGGTGGCAATCAACTACATTATTTGCTTTATTTAAATAAAGCGTACATAATGTTTATCAGCAAATATTTATCAGCATCTATGTGTGAAGCATAACTAGTACATAATATTTATTAGCAACTACATGTGATACATAATGTTTGTTTTGGCAAAATCGGGTACATAATCCTGTAATATGTCACAAGAAACTTACATCCGAGTTAGAAAATGTACCTGTTTTGTAGTCAGAAAAGACGATAACTTGTGAAGAGGTTTCGAGCGGCCTTCAATGGAGATGGATATAATCGACCTTCAATAACCTTCAATGGCGCGGGATAGAGATGAAATGGAAGGGAGAAAGATGATATCTAGAAGAGAGAAAGATGAGACCTTGAATCTTCCTTCAATGGAGATGAAAATGAGAGTAAAGCAACGGTGATTGTGTTTGTGATTGACGGATGTAACCACTCATATATAGATTGCGAGAATCTCTCCCATTCGGTTTCCTTTTTTTTCAAATTGCGTCTCTTTATTTATGGTACATTAATATTACGGTTTTAATAAACTTCCAAACCAACTCCTAATTTTTCTCCCACATGATTTAATTTATCTTTATTTTTTTGGTGAATATTACTAGGGGCCTAGTTTGTATACACTAATTAACTTTAATCTTTTAAGATATATATATTGGAAACAAACCTAGAGAGCACCGGCTGCAAAACAAAAGAATGGAGAACAATGCCGACAACCAGCAAGCAGAGGGCAAGACGACGCGACCGTGGCCCGTTGATTGAATCCTAATAGCTGCCGTGGTCTGTTGGGGGTTTTCCGCTGTGGTGTATGCTTTCCATATGTTAGCATGTTATGAAGATTCAACTGATGTGTGTCCTGTATTTACTTCTATAATGGAAGTCTTTTTGGTTTGGTGTACCTCGGCATTAATTACTTATGGTGCGGTAGATACAACACCAGCATCTCGTCAGCGTCGAAAACGTGGTCGGGAATACAAAGGGTTGATCCCAATTATCCGTGTTGTGCAATTCCTTCCGGTTATCTTCCCTTTCATCCTCTCCGCAGAAACCTACATGAAAAATTTTTGGATCTACGTAATCCTTTTGGGGCACGTCTTGATTACCCTCCTAAAGTATTCTCCCAGTAACTTTTACAGGATACTGCTTTGTTATATTGCTGGAATTGTATGCACTCTGTTCCAAGGATTTCGACCAAAAGAGCCGCAACCGTATAAGGTCATCGTATGTTGCTCTTCGCTTGCTACTGTGTTTCTTTGTCGCGTCTATGTATCTTGCTCATCAACAGACGCGAAAAGGATCAAACTCAACCGTCCGATGCCGATGCCGATCACGCCTAGTTATTTATTTATTTTATTTGTTTTGATAAACCATACATTAATGATCAATAGCGTCATCCTGAATCAAGACATAGAATTCAGAATTCAGTAGATTCTTCAAAGATAAACCATCCACTCTCGCCATAAAATCAAAGGCTCGCTTATGTTGACACTTGGGATCCGAGACTATTTGTTTTTTCAGCGGATCGATTAGCTTTGCAATTGCAAGGAGAATCCCATTCATAATTCTCCAGATTAAAGATTTAATGGACATGATAAATTTTACCTTCCAGCATGAGTTACCCGTCGTCCAATTACAAATCCGTCTACCTTGATGGTCAAAGCTAACCGGTATGTCGACTTGTTGGGTTTCGTGTTAATTCATACAAACTCACTTGTATCTTTGTGGATCATGTCCCCTAAATAAATTATAATATGCCTGGATTACACAAAATTTATGGGATAAATCTTATTTTGTAGAGAGGCAAGGTGTTCATATATCCACCCATTAACAATCTAATTCTTTCAATCAAATCAAATCATCAAATTTACATCCTAATTAATCAAACCAATCATTGATTACTTTATTTATAAAAATAATTCTATCTTTATTATTATTATTAGGGGATTTATAGTACGGAAAACTTCTGCTTTTTCAAAAATGATACGAGTTTTGGTTCAAGTCATTTCGATGAACAAAATTTCAATCAAAATTTGGTATGTTATAATTTATAATATATTTTATCTAGTATTTTTCATTTTATACTAAGTATGATGTTAATTTTTTATTTTTAGAATTACAATTTTTTTTAAAAATATTCTTATTACCCTCCCGAATTGCCCCTTTACCGCTAAATCTTGATCAAGAAAAAAGCAGTTTTTTTCCGACACACAACTTCCCACTGGAGTGCTCTAAAAAGGGTTCTAAGATACCTTGCAGGCTCACTTGACTTAGGAGTCACCATCTCAAGAAGTTCTACAACCGACATCCACGCATTTTCAGACGCAGATTGGGCAGAAGATAAAGATGACTATGTCTCAACTACTGGTTATATCATTTAAATTGGTGCCTCGCCTGTAAGCTGGAGTTCAAAGAAGTAGCGTTCTGTTGCTCGATCTTCAACTGAGGCGGAGTACAAGGCCTTAGCAGATACAACTTCAGAAATTCTTTGGATTCAACAACTTCTGGGTGAGCTTCACAACACACAAACTCACCTTCTGTGATCTATTGTGACAATCTTGGAGCCACTTCTTATCTGCCAATCCAGTGTTTCACTCACGGATGAAACACATTGCTCTAGCCTACCACTTTGTGCGCGAGCAAGTCAAGCATCAACGCTTACGAGTCAACTTTGTATCCACAGATGATCAGTTGTTGCCTGACATTCTAACCAAGCCTCTGTTACGACAAAGATTGCATCAACTACTTCACAAGTTACAACTTCATACGACTGCTTCACTTGAGGGGGAATGTAAACACTGATGTTCTTATATTAATATAATATCTTTGTTAGAGAGATATTAGGGTTAGTTAAGAACATATCTCTAGGAGATCTTTATATCTTTGTGTATATATTAAACCTTCTAGTAATCCCAATAAACTCAGTCATTCAGTCATCATCTTATATTAATGACCGTAAGTGTAACAATTAATGAATATATATATATATATAACAAACGATCCATAATTAAAACACCGTTAGAGATATAAGCTACAAGCCTTGAACACCTAACGATTGTTAAACGATTTGGACCATTGTTCCTCAACATACTCAAACCTTAATAATCACTTTTTTGCAATAAACCATCATTATAAAAATTTTAGCATAAAATCACCCTTAATGTTCAACTATTTACAGTAAACTACCCCTAATAAATTTTTTGGCATAAAACCACCCTTAATTTCTAAATGTTTGCAATTAATCACCCCGTACTAATTGAAATTATTTCAAATAATTCAAAATTGAAGCATTGACAAAGTAAATTTTCATTATTAACATCTCAATTAATTTCTATAGTTTGATTTAAGTATTATAGTTTGGTTAGTATCACAA
>BSUD01000163.1:64702-92736 GCA_033239045.1 Fagopyrum esculentum
AAAAATATATGTTTAATTTTATATTGTTAATTTTTAAGTAAAATAAATTATAGAAAATTAACTTCAAAAATATGTTCAATTTTTTGGACTCTTAAAAAAAGTTTAAAATTTTATTTTTTATTTATTTTAATTCAAAAATAAAAATTATGTTTATTTTACTTTACTTTTTTTAATTAGAAAAATATTTTTTAAAAATACTATCATTATAAATTTATTAGTTTAAAATGTAATTAAGTCATAATCTATTTTAAATTTATTTTTCTGGTTTTTTAATTATTTTATAATGAACTTTATTGTAATATATTAAGAATGGGTATAAACAGGAAACAAATGGAACTTTGAGGGCACCAAGAGAAATTTTAAAACTTGGTGGATACCAAAAGAAAAAGTTCAAACCTTGAGGGTACCAAGAAGAAAAATCCTTATTTATATTGATTAAAATCTATAAAATACGACAACCACTTGGCCTACATTATCATTTAGTAGTTTAGGGCACATCTAATTTTGGGTAAAGTAATACTCATATAATGGTTTGGTGAAATTTGTCCAAATTAAATTTCATATATATATGAAAATTTACTTGTAATTCGATTAACTATTTTGACAAAAATACAGTAGATTTTAATACGATAAAAAAATCCGGTGAATTTAGGTCACTTAATGAAAAATTAAGCTATATAGTTTAAAAGAAAATAATAAATTTAAATTGTCACAATTTTAAAAACAAATTAAATAAGATAAACATTTAAATTCTTAAGATTCAAATCAATGATTTTTATTTGACCGTTTATAAGGTTCCTTAAAAAACTAAAAAAGGACATATGTAATATTATTAGGTGATGAAGATCTGATATTTAGAAATATAATATATGGGTGTGAATTTTTGTTATTTATTTCCACCGTTATTCATTTCGATAAACTCTAATATTGTGAAGAAAATACACATTTGCTTCCTGCAAAAGACTAATCAATCTTCATGTCTTGATCGATAGATCAATACGAATCGATGATGAACCTCATTTTACAAATAATATACATTTCGATAAACTCTAATATTTACTGCTGAACTTTAATAATTATGTTTGGCGTTGAATTAATGAAAATAGAAATATTTTTTTTTTACCTTAAGATGATGATAAATTAATAATATTGCTACTCAATGTTAATTTAGACTAAATTGTCAACACTGCCAAACATATAATTCATAATATATTTACTGTTTACTTTAATAATTTTGTTTAATGTTGAATTTTCGAAAATAGAAATACCTAATTTATTGCCTTATGATAAATTAACTACTACTCAATCTTACGTGTTGAACTTTAATGTAGGTTAAACCACCCTTTCCGAATGTAAATGTCTCTGCCAAAGAAACATTTGTTTATGCAGCCGTGGAGAGTTTGTTAACAAGAAGAATTCGAGAGGTTTTGTTTATTTTACTTGGTTTCGTCATCGTCGTTTGGCTATACTTGAAGTTCAGTCGCTCCAACTTGAAGGAGAAATTGAGGAAGAATGCATGCATATTTGTGAGGCGCATGGTTTACCGGACGGTGATCTATCTATCGCTTCGGCCATATGCGAGAGCAGTAATTCTACTTCCCTCTACCATTGCCATTTACGGGATTGGTGGCTTACTTTTGTACGTCACTGGAGGCGGGAGTCTTAGGCAATGTTTTTCGGCTTCTTGGACTGTTATGGCGCAAACAATTAATCTCACCATTCCAGATGGTTCAGGGATAGTCATCTTTCTTATTCGCTTGGGATCGAGTATTATAAATCTCTTTCTGTCAGCATACGTGAATAAGTTTTTGGCCCACCGAACGAACACAATTCAAATGGACAAAGTGGAAGAGCACATCGTCATCTTTGGTTGGAACTCTAGACTGGTATGTTTTTGATTCTCTCCTTTGTTGCTTATATTCTTATCTAGCTTATATATTTAATGCAAATATCAAATACTTCTCAGGTTTCTCTTATTAGACACTTATGTATAATGAATCAAAGTGTCGGGGGTCGTCGAATGATCATTCTTTGTGAATGAGATAGAGTAGAGATGGAGGTCGGTATCAATGAACTAAATTTGGATATGATGAGAAGTGAGATTGTTTGCCGGGCTGGAAATCCAAGTAGGGCCGCGGATCTAAATAAGGTATACTTACTTTCATTTAACGTTCATGAGCTTCCACCTATTTGTTTTTTCCTTTGGTTTTGGATGTTGGATTGTTGTTTCATAGCCAATTACCTTGAGTCAAGGTATATACATCTCTTATTTTTTCTATGAATTTACCATAATTTCATCAATTTGCAGGTTTCAGTTTCAACGGCATGGTCTGTGATTGTTTTAGCAATGAATGAAAATAATGATCACAGCGACATAAGGGCGGTGAATATTGTGTTACAGCTGATCGGACTGGAGAAACGGCCAATGGGACACCTTATTATTGAAATAAGAAATGCTAAAATTGGAAGCCACATTGAGAGGATTGTTGAAGGAGCAATTGAAACAAATTTGGTTAGTGATGTGGCTAGCCGTTTAATACCTCAGTGTGTTCTACAAAGGGGACTTGCAGAGGTACTTTTAACTGTATAAGTTATTTATTAAAATAATTTTGTTGAAGAAAATCAAATTTTTGGAAAAATATATAATTATAAAATTTATTTTTGATAGATTTGGAATGATATATTAGGCACAGAAAAAACAGGATTTTATGTAAAATCTTGGTCAGGATTTGACGTAACATTTGGACAACTTTTAACTCACTTTCCTAGTGGCATTCCATGTGGGGTGAGAAGGATTTCATATGATGGAAAATTGGTACTAAATCCAGAGAATGATTACAAGGTGCATCACGAAGATGAACTCTATATCCTTGCTGATGATGATGTTGATTATGTTGTTGTTGTTGTTGCTAATGATGATCAAAGTTTCTCGGTATGGTTGGACTTTTGAAATTTTAGTTTAATTATATGATTGTTGTTTTTTTATTTTTCATGAGATGTTAATCTCGTTAGAGGTGCTTTTTTCAATATCAGAGCTGTCCAAAATTGTACACTCCATCACTGCCTACAAAACACCGCAGTCAACATATACTATTTTGCGGCTGACGTCGAGACTTAGGTTACATGATAATGGTACATTTATTTTATCTCGCATATGCATTGAATATTTCAATTTAATCTTTGACTATTTTGTGTATGATCAATTATTATTATAATTGTATTATTTTGAATTTTAGATGTTGGATAAACTGTTGGGTGGAGGATCTTCTGTCACTATTGTTCGCCACTTAGCGTGCGTGCAATCAAGCTTTAAATTTATAACACTAGAATAAAAGCAAGCGATCCCGCAATGTACGGATCGGCGTAGATTAGCAAGTATTCCAGAGTATCGAACACAGGGATTTGGGGGGAACAAATTCAGTGGTAAAGTTGTCAAGCAAGTAAAGGGGTAAAGCTTTGCAAATATATTGGGAAAACAACAACCCTAAAGATCCAGATATCTAATTGTGGCAATCGATTCAAGATATACTAAAGAACTAAAAACAGAGTTAAGAGTTGCAAAAGTATTCTAAGGTAAAACAATGTACGGTGAAGTTCCAAGGCTTTATATGACTTATCTAGAAATACTCTCTATAAAGGTTGTTGAGGCTTCAGTATAGAAAGGATCTAAAGACAAGAATTAATCTCAAATACCCAAACTTGTAACCCAAGGATCAAGACTAACTAAACCGATTAAGGTTGTGACACTCAAAATCGAAGTAGAGGTTGTTGAGGCTTCACTACTACCTAGAAAAGGCAAGCCAAGACTAAGTTAAAGCAAATCTTTAACTTTGGATTAAAGTAAAAGCAAGGTTCGTAAACTGAAGTAAATCACGGGTAGTTCTTGAGAATCACGGCCGTGGAAACCTAAGAACAGGCCGTGATTTAGGGTGTCGACGATATTTCTCTAACTCTCATGGTCCAATCAAATTACAATCGATCTATCATTATCTAAGCCACAACTATCAACCATTCACCTTAGAATTGCTAAAGGGTTTTAGCCAATAATCATCATAATGATATCAATAATCAAATATGAAAGGGAGAAAAGGTAAAACCTTGAAATATCAATAATAAACTCAAAACAAATGTCAATCAAACACAATAATCGCAAACCACGTTCAATGGATGTAGAATCAAAGGAACAGAAAAACCTCACAAAATTTCTAGGGGACAATGAAGAACGGGATGTCAATCCGCCTTCAAATGTAAACCCTAAGATCTTTCAACTCCAAAAATAGGAAAGTGCATCCTTCCCTAAATCTTCCTTGTACGCAATAAAACTTTCAAGCGTCCCTCTCTTTGGGGATCCAACTCCTTGGGGCTATCACCGTCCGCCTTTCAATGTTGAAGTCTATCGAATATATGTAGGGATCTATCTAGGGTTTAAAGATAAAACCCTAAATATTTGGGCTGAAAAGAAATCGAATCCGCTGATATCAGAAGATACTCTGGGCCGCGTCATAAGGTATCAGAAAATACTTTGGTGCGTCAGACGGTATCAGAGAATACTTTGGGCCGCGTCCGAAGGTATTAGAAAATACTTTGGGTCGTCAGAAGGTATCACTAAATACTTTGACGCGTCAGACGGTATCAGAAGATACTTTGGAGTGTCCTAAATTCCTTTTATGCTCATTTTTGTCTCGCTTTAAGGCTTAATCCTTAAATGTGCCATTTTTGCTCCATAATTCGCCAAATTACCTACAAATGCAATAAAACTCTGTGTAGACCTCTATTCTTACAAATTAGGTGAATATAATCATAAATGCCATGAATGTATGTCTATGCATGCAAAATAAAGGGAAAATCTATATAAATACATGCTTAAAAATAGGTCATAATTCATGTCATCAACTATCATGAGCGAAGTTACCTCACTTAAAGCAGAAAAGAGAATGAGCCAAAGTGGCTTAAAAGTGGACAGGTTGAAGAACATTTGTATGATATATATGATGAAAGATCCCATGAAGGAAAATGATCTTGAAGAAGTACATTTAGCCAGATATGATTCGGTTAGTTGAAGTATAACTGTCTTATTTATGATTTATCTATTTTTCTTTATTATATATATATTACCTTATATTTTGTTACTAATATATGTTAGATTTGCATCGGTGTCGGTGATTCTGTTGAAGATGTTGCTTATCCACATTCTCTCATTACTTTGCTTCATTTAAGTGATACGAAGGTTTGTCAACACATTTTAAAACATTTAGTTTATAATAATTTCTCTAACCAATCGATAAATATTAGTTTCAGTCACGTATGCGGTCGAATGGTGTGCTTCTTATCGAGATGGACTATACAACTAGAGATTTGGTTAAGTCGTTCGTTATGAAAGATGTTGATTATGTGGTTTCAAATGAGTGGAGAAGTAACGTTATTGCTATGTTGGCCAAAGATAAGAAGATTGAGTATTTACTTGATCATCTCTTTGCACAAGATGTATTATCTAAACACTTACATTTTTTAGTCAACTAACACATATTGTAAATTTTTACTCAGATCTTAATTTAATCTATTATCAGGATAATGAGTTGGGCTTAAAAGAAACCACTAGTTACACGACAGAGAAATCGTGAAATTTGAGCTTTAACAATATTATGTTGCAAGCACGTGCAAACAATGACATAGTGATTGGTTATTTGGACTCCAATTCGAACCAATTTGTGCTTAATCCTAGCAACAAGGAGAACCCAAGGTCATGGAAAGATGCAATTTTTGTTGTCATCTCAAGAAAAAGAGGTGGATGAATGTTGTATTATTTAAATTTGTACTTGGTCTTTGTTGAGATATTTATAGTATCTAATTTAACCATGTTAGATGTTTGTTTTATTATCAACAAGTTGATAAAACTTTGTATTTGATTAAGCTATTAGATCACATCTGTATTGTTGACTTTTCATCTAAAGAAACCATAATTATGGAATGACATGGCAAAAGAATGGGAAGCTGGGATGGTTTTTTGAGCATTGAATTCTTTCAGCAGGTCGCTGCACTTTCAGCTACTGTTTTAATGATGATGGTGTCAATCAATTGACACTCCCCCTTCAACTGAGACAAAAAATGATGAGGTATGTCAGTATGCGCATGCATGTGTAGGTCTCCTAAACAAGGGCCTTTCAAACAATTGAGTGTCAGACACTATTGTTATTGGTTACTTGTAAGTAGTCAATTAAGTTTACAGTTTTACCAGCTATAGTGAAGTAAAAGGTAGATCAAACAATCCAAGCATTTTGCGATGCTTCTTTTCTGTTAAGCCGAACTTATATCATAATTTTCTAAATAAATTCTTAAAATCCTCAATTCCAGAAAGCACTATAATCAAACACACATAAATATTGATATTCCTTAATTAAATAGCAACTCAATATCAACATAAATTTTCTAATAAAGACGGAATTAAATACTGAAATATTACATTTCACGAGTTAAAATAACTGAAATTTAAATTTGCAAATACATTTGTTTCAACGTATTATTCAATATAGTGATAACATTTCAAAGAAGACGAGTAAACTGATTGTAATACAATACACTTGAAAAATAACAAGGAAAAACCAAAATGCGGAACCAAGACACTTCCAAGATAGATAACTCCGAGCCTGTCCATAATATAAGGGAGACGCCCATGGACACAATGCAAAAGTATCATATCGTATACATAAACCTTCATCATCGATAACCCAAACATTGTTCTCATCTTCAATGAAGCAATAATATAAGTTAGGCTTCGAAGGAACCGGAACCATCACGACATTGTTCATGTAGAAGTTTTGCATGAGTTGTTTCCGAAATATACAAATTGGAGTTGTGTGCTCGAGACACCATTCTCCCTTGTCGCTATCCACTAAACGCAACACTTTCATCCTCTTATCAAGATTGTTTTCTAAGATGCCAAATCTTATCAAGCCTTTGTGACCCAATGGAATCAATATGCATCCTCCGGGAAAAGCATTAACACTATCGGACAATTTAATGTGGTTCAAGTGATTAGGGTTATCATAAGGATCATAAGTTACCACAGTTCTTGTATCCCAAAAATACTAATACAAGATACCCTTGTTACTAGAGTTTTGTGATGAACGAAAGCAATATAACATTTGAGAGCCGAGTAGTTCCTTACTAGTCCATCTTCCGTTATCCGAAGAGAAGGTCATTTCATTATAGATGAAGGAATTTGGAGAATCCGGATGTTGTCCTTTGACTCCAATATACACAACCTTGTATGTAAGGTAGGTTGGATTCTCACATCCTAGTCGGCCGGCACGTGTGGCAATACCTAATACTGGACACAACCAAATACCAATATTAGGATGAGATAAGGAAGGCAAGTTGACGGATAGTTTGGTGAGCGGGTTGGAGACACAAAAATCTATCTTCTTTACAAGTTTCCGTTTGATTGACTTAGGTTGCCGTAAGATTGAGAGTGTTAATCCTTGACTCGAGGTCCTAAAATAGCAATTATTTTCTTTCCGATCATGTTGATAGTATTCGCCTTCTCTCCTCCAAAGATGCCATGACGAGGGCGGCATTGCAGTAGTACGTGCTCTTTGTAAATAAGTATGCCCAAACATTGGACTCATTACAACGTAATTCAATTTCTTTGAGACGCAATTGCATCTAAAGAGTAGTTTGATGGGTAATCTCAGTAGAATTTCTTCAACAATCTCTTTTGGAAGATCATCAATGGCTGCACATAATTCAAGTATATATGTTATATGAGATAAGTCACAAGGATAGTTAGTAGTAGCGAAATCAACTTACAAAGTGACTTTGGCGCGTCCTAAATTTTTTTTATGCTCATTTTTGTCCCGCTTTAAGGCTTAATCCTTAAATGTGCCATTTTTGCTCCATAATTCGCCAAATTACCTACAAATGCAATAAAACTCTGTGTAGACCTCTATTCTTGCAAAGTAGGTGAATATAACCATAAATGCCATGAATGTATGTCTATGCATGCAAAATAAAGGGAAAATCATATAAATACATGCCTAAAAATAGGTCATAATTCATGTCATCAAAATACCCCATACTTGCCTCTTGCTTGTCCCCAAGCAAGGTCTTTCAAAAGCTTTAAAACTCAAGTTAGGATGAAATATGGATACACTCTCAAAAACAAAACTTCTTTTAGATGAATGTGCTTTCTAGTCAATAGATCATCCTCAAATCTTGCTTCATTCGTTTATAAGACTTTCATATACATAATCAAAGAGTAAAGAGTAAAGAAGGCTCATGAATTGATCAAACTTCCATGTAACCATCATAACCTTCAAACATTATCAAAATCAATCATAAGAAACTTCAATTTAGATCACCAAGTCATATATCATTCTCTTGATCTTAAGGACTTTCAAACAAGGTCTAGAATGCGGAAAGGGGAGGAAAACTTTAAGGAATGTGGTGCATGAATCCGAGAAAGTGGATAACTACCTCTTTTCTTTTTATCTTGCGGTTTCGCAACACTTTCAACTTAGAGCTTCACTCTCTTCTTTTCAATTCATTTTTCGACTTTACTTTTGGAGTTATGGATAGAGGTGCACAAAAACCGAAGCCTAGGAGATTGCCGGTTCTCATTTTTGCGAGATGCCTCAAACCCTTGATGCACATACCATAATCCACTAGGAATATCGCTCAATCCGACTTTGGCAAGACACAAACACCCGGCTATGTGAATGGTGTCGAGTTACTCATCGTCATGATTAACTTTCCCAAACCTATAATTTCTTTCTATTCTTTTGAATGCAAAATATTGCTTTCATGGCCCTCCCACATCAAACATGCCAAGTATCAACTCCTCCAAATTCCCGGATAGGTAAAGGAGGCCATTATTTCATTGAGGGGCTAAATGATCAAAGAAAGAAGAAAGAAAATCGAATTGCCTTAATCATTTCAACAAGAAGTATAAGAACTTATCATGTGATTTCAACCTTGATTTCCCAACATGATTTAAGTAACGTTCTTCACATTATGAAACTTGCAAAAGAGGAATAATCAACTCATTCAATTTCTTTTCAATTCACTATTTGTTTAAGCATGTGATTGTCATCAAAACTCAATTCACAAGTAGTGATTATCATAGAAATCATCTCTATCCTTAGAAGCACAAAATTTTTCAATTTTTATGGGTTTTTCAAAAGCTTTTTCATGCAATGCAATAATGAAACGTGTAACAATAGAATGAACATGCAAGGTAGTCTCGATAAAAGCATACAAAGTGAGTAAGAGTTATTACAAACGATTAGTCACACCCCACCCCATACTTGGAACAAACATTGTCCCTAATGTTCAAAAAGAAAAAGAAGAAAAGAAAGAAAGAAAAAAAAACTCACAAAATGGTGGTGGAGCGGCTAAAACGGTGGATCGTCCATGTCATCACTGAGGTGGAGGCGGTGGTGGAAACGGGAAGAAGCCGGGATCATAGTTCCGCCCAAACTGCTGGTGGTATATGTCTCTCATCATGCGGTCATGATCGGCGGCTCGTGCATCCCTAGCATCTGCACGGATCTCTAAAGCTCCGACCTTGCTGGAAAGGTCGGTGGCCCACTCTGGCAACTGCTCATACCAACCAGGCGGCTGGCTGTACCATGCCGGTGCATCTGAAGGTGCTGGTGCGGGTGGTGGTTGTGCATGCCAAGGTGGTGGAGCTCCCATCCAATCCGGCTGAGTACTATACCAAGTAGAAGGATCCGCCATCCAAGTCGGTCTCTCGCTCACACTAGCACGGCGAGAGGAAGAGCTAGAAGCTCTAGCGGGGCGGGGAGAGTGTCTAGGAAGGTCAGGAACTGCGTCCGGCTGATCCGGAAAAGTACCAAAGTCATGATCATGTCCTCCTCCCTCAAACTCGTCATCCCCTCTCATCTCCTCCTCCTCTACAACGGTGGTGGTGGAACATAGGAAGGGGCTACTAATCTGTTCGCATGCATGGCAGCGAACGTCTCCTTCCAGTTATGGCGTCCAGCCATAATGGAATACTCAAGAAGCCACTCAATCCCTCTCCATGTCCTACTCTCCCAAGGCATAGCAACATACGGTGGACCTCTATGTGTGGGGAAGATGATACCTCTAGTCATGAGGCTCTGAAGTCCTAGCGGTCTAGCTGCAATGCGGGTGCAAGCGGAGAAGTCTACCCCTAACTGCCTAGCAAGGTGGGTGACCATCCCACCGTATCCAATGTTGTCTGCCCTCTTATTCTTTAGCTTGCTCATAGTAGCAGCTAAGAGGGTGACACAGTCAGCTGGCCTACCGTATAACATACTGTAAAGCAGAAATAACTCGTCTATCTTGATCTTCTGAGGTGTCTCCGTCCTAGGGAAGAGACACTCAGAAAGCACTCTATGGGCAATCTTCAAGGCTAGGTGTTAGATCAACTTAGCCTTGGTATCAGCAGGTTGCCAGCGGTCCTCGCTGGCGTATATCATGGCTATCTCCTCCCAGAAATCCTTGGCGTACACGCCACTAGGGAATCAACCATTGAAGGTCTCCTGGAACCCAAAGAAGGCTCCAAACTCTCTAATAGAGAAATCATAGTTTCTCTCCATCAGCCGGAAAGAAACTGTCCTGTCAACATGACTGTGCTCAAAGGAAACTACAAACTCCCTAGTAATCTCCTCATAAGCATCTTCCCAAATAGCGGAGAAGATGACTAAGCCGGCTCTATCCAATAGCCAAGTGAGATCCCCTATCACATGCAAGGGCTCTAGCTCCTCAAGTAGTAAGTACCTAGGTCCTATGACAATCCTCTTATGGATCCTCTCTAAGGCATCTAGATGATCCTCATGGATAGTAGGGATCCTAGGGGGAGGTGGTGATGGTGATAATGGGGGTGATGGAGGCTTAGCTGGTGGTGCTCTAGAAGAGGAAGAGGTGTTGCCTTTCCTTTTCTTATTCTTATTTCTATTAGACACTCTCCTTACAAAATCCATTTTCTGTCAAAAACCACGGTCTGTTCTTCAGGTTCCACGGCCGTGGAATGCCCACAGACCGTGGTTCGTCTCACAAATTCACAAAACTCAGCAGAATCACACCAAACTCAACAGCAAGCATCCCTAGACTAATTTCAGTCCAATTCCAATCAATTCTCCTAAAAATTCTAGCAAAAACGAAGTCGAATCGACGAAGAGAGAGAAAGAACGAAAAACCTAGGTTTTCGGATTTTGGAATCCGAATTCTGTCTTCTCCGGTGAATTGCCGCTCGAATCGTTGCTTGGATTTTTTTGGTGACGGAAATTGCTTCAGTTTTGGCCAAAGAATCGTTAAAAACGATTAACGAACGAGGAATTGGGAGATGGGGAAGGTAATTGGTGAATAGGGGCGTGGAATTGGGATTTCTTGTGTGTTTTGTGAAGAAATGTGGTTTTTATAGTGGCCGTAAAAATTTTTGAAAATCACGGTCTATCGGGGGGTTCCACGGCCGTGGAAATATACGGAACCGTAGTTTTGGTGATTTTTCTCAGGCTTTTGAAAATTACGGTCAATGTAGCTGTCACGGCCGTGGTTTTGACCGTGGAACTCTCTGTAATGTGTCAAAGTCCAAGTTTCGTCAATTTTCTTCAAACTTTTCCTTCCCCTTTTCTTTTCCACTGATCCTACATTCAAAAACACGAACATACCGGAAGGCATCGAAGGCAAAACAAAACAAAACGTCTATACTAATCTAAACTATGAATCAAAAACAAAAACGTAAGTGCAATACCTTGGGTTGCCTCCCAAGAAGCGCTTTGTTTAAGGTCCGTAGCTAGACCATATTCGCACTTATTCGAGTGCGATGGGCGCGAACTCTTCAGCTTGAAGTTCCGGTGTATACTTTTTGAGTCGTTGACCGTTCACCTTAAAACTTCCGCCCTTTTCACCCCATACTTCAACTGCACCATGGGGAAAAACACGTTTGATTAGAAAAGGTCCAGTCCAACGAGATTTAAGCTTACCTGGAAAGAGACGAAGCCTTGAATTGAAGAGGAGAACTTGATCTCCTTCTTTGAGGTCCTTTGGGATGATATGCTTATCATGCCAACGCTTTGCTCTTTCTTTATAGACCTTGGCGTTTTTGTAGGCGTTCAAGCGAAGTTCTTCAAGCTCATTGAGGTCCAAGAGGCGCTTCTCTCCCGCCTCCTTCATGCTGAAGTTCAACCACTTTATTGCCCAATACGCCTTGTGCTCCAACTCTACCGGTAAGTGGCAAGACTTTCCATACACAAGGTTGTATGGCGTAGTTCCGATGGGAGTCTTATATGCAGTCCGGTATGCCCACAATGCATCATCTAGCTTCAAAGACCAATCCTTCCTAGTCCTTGAAACCGTCTTCTCTAGGATTCCTTTGATCTCCCGGTTTGAGATCTCCACTTGTCCACTAGTTTGTGGATGATAAGGGGTGGCGATTTTGTAAGTCACCCCATACTTAGCTAGAAGAGCTTCAAAACGGCGGGCAATGAAGTGAGAACCTCCATCACTAATGATAGTCCGTGGTGTCCCAAATCGTGGGAAGATGGTCTTGTTAAAGAACTTAACCACTACCATGACATCAATGGTGGGAGAGGCAATTGCTTCAACCCATCTCGAAACATAATCCACCGCTAAAAGTATGTATTGGTTTCCACAAGATGATGGGAAAGGTCCCATGAAGTCTACTCCCAAACGTCAAAGATCTCTACCTCTTGGATGTTGTTGAGAGGCATCTCATTCCTCCTAGATATATTTCCTGTTCTTTGACAAGCATCGCAGCAGGAAACAAAGGTTTGCACATCTTTAAATAGAGTAGGCCAAAAGAATCCAGATTGCAATACCTTAGCGCTAGTTTTGTTCGAACTAGCGTGTCCTCCACAAGGTAGTGAATGAAAATGATGGATGACACTTTGCATCTCATCTTCCGGCACACATCGCCGAATAATGCCGTCCGGACCTCTCTTAAAGAGGAGAGGTTCATTCCAAAAGTATTCCCGAACATCCTTAAAGAACTTCTTTCTTTGTGCGTAGGATAATCCGGGCGGTAATTCCTGATAAACCAAATAGTTAACAAAATCAGCAAACCATGGTTCGTTACCTTTGGTGATCACATCGATGCACTCCTCTATGATGTGTAAATGCTCGTCCGGAAAGGAGTCATCTATAGTTAGACGACTCAAATGATCCGCAACAGAATTTTCCGAACCCTTCTTGTCGCGGATCTCTAGATCGAATTCTTGTATGAGAAGAATCCATCTAATTAGCCTTGGCTTCGCATCCTTCTTTGCAAGTAGATACCGGATCGTAGCATGATCCGTGTATACAATCACCTTTGCACCTACAAGATAAGAGCGAAATTTATCAATTGCATATACAATCGCTAAAAATTCATTTTCTGTAGTGGCGTAGTTGAGCTGCGCTTCATCTAGCGTCTTGCTAGCGTAGTAGATAGCGTGGGTTCGTCCTTCCTTCTTTTGCCCAAGGACACCTCCTATAGCTACGTCACTTGCGTCACACATAACCTCAAAGGGAAGATTCCAATCCGGAGGTTGGATAATCGGGGCTGAGATTAGAGCTTCCCGAATCATATTAAACGCATCTAAGCATTCCTGCGAAAACTCAAAAACTGCATCCTTCATCAATAGATTAGTAAGCGGCTTTGATATCTTAGAGAAATCCTTTATGAAACGCCTATAAAATCCAACATGTCCTAGAAAACTTCTTATCCCTTTCACCGAAGTTGGGGGAGGAAGTTTTTCTATTGTCTCTATCTTAGCTTTATCCACCTCAATCCCTCTACTAGAGATTAGGTGTCCTAATACAATGCCTTCTTTCACCATAAATTGACACTTCTCCCAATTAAGAACTAGGTTAGTGTCTTCACACCTTTGTAATACAAGAGCAAGGTTAGAAAGACAATTGTCAAAAGAGGAACCATAAACGGAGAAGTCATCCATAAAAACCTCCATGATTTCCTCTATATATTCCGAGAAGATGGCCATCATGCACCTTTGAAAGGTGGTTGGGGCGTTGCAAAGCCCGAAAGGCATCCTCCTATAGGCAAACGTACCCCACGGGCACGTGAACGTGGTCTTCTCTTGATCATCCGGGTGTATCGGGATTTGAAAGAAACCACTATAACCGTCAAGATAGCAAAAGTGTGAATGTTGTGCTAACCTTTCAAGCATTTGATCGATGAAGGATAGTGGGAAGTGATCCTTCCTCGTCGCGTTGTTTAGCTTGCGGTAGTCTATACACATCCGCCATCCTGCTACGGTTCGTGTAGGAATGAGTTCATTGTTTTTGTTGGTGATGACCGTCATTCCTCCCTTCTTTGGAACCACTTGTACGGGACTCACCCACTTGCTATCGGAGATAGGATAGATGATACCTGCATCAAGTAGCTTAAGAATTTCCTTCTTGACAACCTCCTTCATGGTCGGATTTAACCGCCTTTGAGGTTGTTGCGAAGTTCTAAAGTCCTCTTCCATTAAGATCTTATGCATGCATAGGGAAGGTTTGATTCCTACTAAATCCTCTATAGTATATCCTAAGGCTTTCCTATGTTTCTTAAGGACAACCATAAGCTTACTATGTTCATTAATACTCAAATCGGAACTAACAATTACCGGAAAGGTAGAATTAGGTCCAAGGAATGCGTACCTTAGATGTGTAGAAAGTGGCTTCAATTCCATCACTATAGGAGTTTCCAATGGCTCTTGAGGAGCATCCGATGCTTCCTTAGAAGTGTCTAAGGATGTAGAAGGTGTTGGAGAAGAATCAAGAGAAGTTGTAGAAGAGACACAATTTCCTTCGAATTCACCCAAAATTACGGCACCCCTACCTTCTCCACGGCCGTGATTTTGGGCGTGGAAAGTAAATACGGTGTCTTTGTTTCCTCCACAGCCGTGTAACTCTCTGGAGTGCTCCACGCTTGTGTTGGTGAATTCCACGGCCGTGGAATAGGCCGTCTGACCGTGGATCCGTACGTTTTCTGCCTCATCGTGGAGTTTCTCGAACTCTTCTTCACATACTTCTTCTTGTGTCTCTAAGGCTTCAATTGCCTCATTGCACTCCTCTTCTTCCCCTATATCCATTATGCTCATAGAAAGAACTTTTTGCAAGGGATCTTTGAAGAGAATAGAACTTACCTCCTCTCTAGATAGCTCTTCGTCCTGGATGTTGAATATATCCTCATCGAAGGCTGGTTCTTTCACTAAGGTGGAAAGGACGAACTCTACCTTCTTTTCTCCTATGTCGAAGGCGAGTCTAGCATTCTTGCAATCGACTATACAGCCGGATGTTGCAAGGAACGGTCTTCCGAGAATGATCGGGACCGGACTATCTGCAGGAATGTCAAGCACAATAAAGTCTATAGGAACATAGAACTTACCAAGCTTGACCGGGACGTCTTCAACTATACCGACGGGACGAGTTATGAACCGATCCACCAAGTACAACGTCATCTTTACCGGTTTAGGATCGCCTAAACCGATCTTCCTGCATAAGGCAAGCGGAATGATGCTCACGCTTGCTCCCAAATCACATAATGCATCATATGTGATATCTCCCACTCCTATGGGAATACAAAATGACCCCGGATCCTTTAGCTTTGGGGGCATCTTCTCTTTTATGGTTTTGATGAGATCCGATGAACCCGAACTCATCTTAACCTCTCCAAAATCCTCTAGCTTTCTCTTGTTAGAGAGGATCTCCTTTAGGAACTTTCCATAAGCTGGCATACCTACAATCGCATCAACGAAAGGTATATTAATATGCAGTTTGCTCATGAGTTCAATAAACTTACCGAATTGCTTGTCTAGACGCGCTCTTACTCTAGATTGCGGGAACGGTAGGGGAGGTTTGAAAGCTGGAGGAGGAATGTAGACATCTTCCTTCTCCTTCCCCTTTTCTTTATCCTTCTCAACGGGGACTTCTACAAACTTAGGTTGCGGGTCGGTAGTTGTTACTCCGCTCCTAGTTGTGATTGCCATCACCCTTCCTTTTGGGTTGTCCTCCGTCTTTCCTGAAAGTTTCCCTTGATTCCTAGGAAATTCCTCCGCATGGCTAAACATTTGGTTTTCTAAAACCTTTTGGGCTTTATCAACCTTAGTTATGTGATCATCAACCTTGATGATGCGAGTCTCCAATCATTGAAGCTTGCCCAAAACTGTCTCCAACATGGGATCGGACTCCTCTTTCCCCGAAGTACTTCCACCATTAGATGTTTGCCCCTGGCTTTTCAAAGGAGTGGAAGAAGAGGAAGGTGGAGTTAGTGAATTTCCTGAATTGGAATAAGAGTTACCGGAATTTTGTTGATTAGGACGTCAATTGTTGTTGTTTGAACCCCTATTGTTGTTCCAATTGTTGTTCCAGTTGTTGTTGTTGTTCCAATTGTTCCGGTTGTTGTTCCGGTTGTTGCGGTTTGTATTCTCATTCCCGTTGTGGTTATTGTTGTTGCCCAAATAACCTACTTACATCTTGTTCCTTTTGCTTTGGAAAGTTGGTTTTGATAGCTTCCTTCAACTCTTTAATCTCCGTATTGAGAGAAAAGATTTGAGTTTGAGCTGCTTGTGATAGCTTTGCTCCTTGCTCCACATAATTTGCCTCCACTTTCCGATGAGAATACTTCTCAATAACTCGCGCTTGCTTCTCAATGAAGTCCCAAGCGTCATCTTCCCTCATGTCCATGAATGTACCGCATGAAAGGGATTGGAGCTTGAATTGTGTCTCCACATCCAGCCCCTTATAGTATATCTCCAATAGCGCCAATTTGGATATGCCATGATGTGGGCAATCCAATAGCAAATCCTGAAATATTTCCCAAGATTGAAACAAACTTGCGTTAGATCTCATAGAAAATGTATTAATCTTACCTCTCAACTCCGCCGTTTTGGATGGCGGAAAGAACTTAGTGAGGAATTCCGAAGAAAGATCCTCTCATGTTTCAAGTTTCCCACTTGGGAGAGCTTGATACCAAGACAATGTTTTCCCCTTCAAGGAGAAAAAGAATGGCTTGAGTTTATAGCTGTTGGTAGTTGTATTCTTTGGCTTCATTGTCTCCATCATGATCTCAAAATTTTGTAGATGTTGATGTGGAGATTCAGTGCTTGTTCCCCCAAATTGATTTTGGCGGACAATGGTAATAACTTGTGGGTTGAAGCTAAACCCTTGTGCATCATCAGCATCAAAGTTCACACCCAAAAGGCGTGGTTGCTGCGTTGGATCCATCCTTTGGCCAAGAGTTCTGGGCTCCTCATCCACACGTTCGACTCTCGCACCTCTAGCTGGGACACGGCGATTGGCAGCTGGCCGTGGAAAGAATGGGTTCACATTGATCGTTGGATCAATTTCCTCTAGTGGTGGCATGGAAGAGTCGCTATCCTCATTGGATGAGTTGGCTCTAACCGATCTTGATGGCCTCCTTCTTCTCTTTGTCTTCTTGAGGTTGTTTATTTACAGCCTCATTTGAAACATCATGTCCAATAGATCATCAACCTTCGTTTGATGACGATCCATTTCTTCCCTGCAAGTCTTCTCACTCCATTGGAGTTGAGCTTCCTTTTCCGCTAACTCCATTTGGTAATCACGTTCTCTTTCTTCAGCCATTTTTCTTTCCATAAGCTTTCTCATCAAAGTCCTCTCAAGCTCTTGATCAAGAGGTAAGAGGTCTTCGTTGTTCCTAGACCTGCGCATACACTCGAAGAGATATCAAATAACAAGGGATAAGCTCCCAAGCTTGACAACCGATAACCGAATTCGGCCTAAACCAAATCCCCGGCAACGGCGCCAAAAACTTGTTCGCCACTTAGCGTGCGTGCAATCAAGCTTTAAATTTATAAAATTAGAATAAAAGCAAGCGAACCCGCAGTGTACGGATCGGCGTAGATTAGCAAGTATTCCAAAGTATCGAACACAGGGATTTGGGGGGAACAAATTCAGTTGTAAAGTTGTCAAGCAAGTAAAGGGGTAAAGCTTTGCAAATATATTGGGAAAACAGCAACCCTAAAGATCCAGGTATCTAATTGTGGCAATCGATTCAAGATATACTAAAGAACTAAAGACAGAGTTAAGAGTTGCAAAGGTATGATAAGGTAAAGCAATGTACGGTGAAGTTCCAAGGCTTTATATGACTTATCTAGAAATACTCTCTATAAAGGTTGTTGAGGCTTCAGTATAGAAAGGATCTAAAGACAAGAATTAATCTCAAATACCCAAACTTGTAACCCAAGGATCAAGACTAACTAAACCGATTAAGGTTGTGACACTCGAAATCGAAGTAGAGGTTGTTGAGGCTTCACTACTACCTAGAAAAGGCAAGCCAAGACTAAGTTAAAGCAAATCTTTAACTTTGGATTAAATTAAAAGCAAGGTTCGTAAACTGAAGTAAATCACGGGTAGTTCTTGAGAATCACGGCCGTAGAAACCTAAGAACAGGCCGTGATTTAGGGTGTTGACGATATTTCTCTAACTCTCATGGTCCAATCAAATTACAATCGATCTATCATTATCTAAGCCACAACTATCAACCATTCACCTTAGAATTGTTAAAGGGTTTTAGTCAATAATCATCATTATGATATCAATAATCAAATATGAAAGGGAGAAAAGGTAAAACCTTGAAATCTCAAAATAAACTCAAAACAAATGTCAATCAAACACAATAATCGCAAACCACGTTCAAAACCACGTTCAATGGATGTAGAATCAAAGGAAAGTGCATCCTTCCCTAAACCTTCCTTGTACGCAATAAAACCTTCAAGCGTCCCTCTCTTTGGGGATCCAACTCCTTGGGCTGTCACCGTCCGCCTTTCAATGTTGAAGTCTATCGAATATATGTAGGGATCTATCTAGGGTTTAAAGATAAAACCTTAAATATTTGGGCTGAAAAGAAGTCGAATCCGCTGGTATCAGAAGATACTCTGGGCCGCGTCATAAGGTATCAGAAAATACTTTGGCACGTCAGACGGTATCAGAGAATACTTTGGGCCGCGTCCGAAGGTATTAGAAAATACTTTGGGCCGTCAGAAGGTATCAAAAAATACTTTGGCGTGTCAGACGGTATCAGAAGATACTTTGGCGCGTCCTAAATTCCTTTTATGCTCATTTTTGTCCCGCTTTAAGGCTTAATCCTTAAATGTGCCATTTTTGCTCAATAATTCGCCAAATTACCTACAAATGCAATAAAACTCTGTGTAGACCTCTATTCTTGCAAAGTAGGTGAATATAACCATAAATGTCATGAATGTATGTCTATGCATGCAAAGTAAAGGGAAAATCTATATAAATACATGCCTAAAAATAGGTCATAATTCATGTCATCAACTATCATGAGCGAAGTTACCTCACTTGAAGTAGAAAAGAGAATGAGCCAAAGTGGCTTAAAAGTGGACAGGTTGAAGAACATTTGTATGATATATATGATGAAAGATCCTATGAAGGAAAATGATCTTGAAGAAGTACATTTAGTCAGATATGATTCGGTATGTTGAAGTATAACTGTCTTATTTATGATTTATCTATTTTTCTTTATTATATATATATTACCTTATATTTTGTTACTAATATATGTTAGATTTGCATCGGTGCCGGTGATTCTGTTGAAGATGTTGCTTATCCACATTCTCTCATTACTTTGCTTCATTTAAGTGATATGAAGGTTTGTCAACACATTTTAAAACATTTAGTTTATAATAATTTCTCTAATCAATCGATAAATATTAGTTTCAGTCACGTATGCGGTCGAATGGTGTGCTTCTTATCGAGATGGACTATACAACTAGAGACTTGGTTAAGTCGTTCGTTATGAAAGATGTTGATTATGTGGTTTCAAATGAGTGGAGAAGTAACGTTATTGCTATGTTGGCCAAAGATAAGAAGATTGAGTATGTACTTGATCATCTCTTTGCACAAGAGGTATTATCTAAACACTTACATTTTTTAGTCAACTAACACATATTGTAAATTTTTACTCAATTCTTAATTTAATCTATTATCAGGATAATGAGTTGTGCTTAAAAGAAAGCACTAGTTACACGACAGAGAAATCGTGAAATTTGAGCTTTAACAATATTATGTTGCAAGCACGTGCAAACAATGACATAGTGATTGGTTATTTGGACTCCAATTCGAACCAATTTGTGCTTAGTCCCAGCAACAAGGAGAACCCAAGGTCATGGAAAGATGCAATTTTTGTTGTCATCTCAAGAAAAAGAGGTGGATGAATGTTGTATTATTTAAATTTGTACTTGGTCTTTGTTGAGATATTTATAGTATCTAATTTAACCATGTTAGATGTTTGTTTTATTATCAACAAGTTGATAAAACTTTGTATTTGATTAAGCTATTAGATCACATCTGTATTGTTGACTTTTCATCTAAAGAAACCATAATTATGGAATGACATGGCAAAAGAATGAGAAGCTGGGATGGTTTTTTGAGCATTGAATTCTTTCAGCAGGTCGCTGCACTTTCAGCTACTGTTTTAATGATGATGGTGTCAATCAATTGACACTCCCCCTTCAACTGAGACAAAAAATGATGAGGTATGTCAGTATGCGCATACATGTGTAGGTCTCCTAAACAAGGGTCTTTCAAACAATTGAGTGTCAGACACTATTGTTATTGGTTACTTGTAAGTAGTCAATTAAGTTTACAGTTTTACCAGCTATAGTGAAGTAAAAGGTAGATCAAACAATCCAAGCATTTTGCGATGCTTCTTTTCTGTTAAGCCGAACTTATATCATAATTTTCTAAATAAATTCTTAAAATCCTCAATTCCAGAAAGCACTATAATCAAACACACATAAATATTGATATTCCTTAATTAAATAGCAACTCAATATCAACATAAATTTTCTAATAAAGACGGAATTAAATACTGAAATATTACATTTCACGAGTTAAAATAACTGAAATTTAAATTTGCAAATACATTTGTTTCAACGTATTATTCAATATAGTGATAACATTTCAAAGAAGACAAGTAAACTGATTGTAATACAATACACTTGAAAAATAACAAGGAAAAACCAAAATGCGGAACCAAGACACTTCCAAGATAGATAACTCCGAGCCTGTCCATAATATAAGGGAGACGCCCATGGACACAATGCAAAAGTATCATATCGTATACATAAACCTTCATCATCGATAACCCAAACATTGTTCTCATCTTCAATGAAGCAATAATATAAGTTAGGCTTCGAAGGAACCGGAACCATCACGACATTGTTCATGTAGAAGTTTTGCATGAGTTGTTTCCGAAATATACAAATTGGAGTTGTGTGCTCGAGACACCATTCTCCCTTGTCGCTATCCACTAAACGCCACACTTTCATCCTCTTATCAAGATTGTTTTCTAAGATGCCACATCTTATCAAGCCTTTGTGACCCAATGGAATCAATATGCATCCTCCGGGAAAAGCATTAACACTATCGGGCAATTTAATGTGGTTCAAGTGATTAGGGTTATCATAAGGATCATAAGTTACCACAGTTCTTGTATCCCAAAAATACCAATACAAGATACCCTTGTTACTAGAGTTTTGTGATGAACGAAAGCAATATAACATTTGAGAGCCGAGTAGTTCCTTACTAGTCCATCTTCCGTTATCCGAAGAGAAGGTCATTACATTATAGATGAAGGAATTTGGAGAATCCGGATGTTGTCCTTTGACTCCAATATACACAACCTTGTATGTAAGGTAGGTTGGATTCTCACATCCTAGTCGGCCGGCACGTGTGGCAATACCTAATACTGGACACAACCAAATACCAATATTAGGATGAGATAAGGAAGGCAAGTTGACGGATAGTTTGGTGAGCGGGTTGGAGACACAAAAATCTATCTTCTTTATAAGTTTCCGTTTGATTGACTTAGGTTGCCGTAAGATTGAGAGTGTTAATCCTTGACTCGAGGTCCTAAAATAGCAATTATTTTCTTTCAGATCATGTTGATAGTATTCGCCTTCTCTCCTCCAAAGATGCCATGACGAGGGCGGCATTGCAGTAGTACGTGCTCTTTGTAAATAAGTGTGCCCAAACATTGGACTCATTACAACGTAATTCAATTTCTTTGAGACGCAATTGCATCTAAAGAGTAGTTTGATGGGTAATCTCAGTAGAATTTCTTCAACAATCTCTTTTGGAAGATCATCAATGGCTGCACATAATTCAAGTATATATGTTATACGAGATAAGTCACAAGGATAGTTAGTAGTAGCCAAATCAACTTACAAAGTGACTGAGGAGTGTTAATTGGTTGCATCGTCCTACGGAATACATGTAACACCATACTTGGACCTTTTGTTGTAAGCATTCATAAATCTATGACGTATATTTATGTAGAGAAACCATAACTATACTCCTAAAGCTTCTCCTACAATTATACAACGATTTACTCATTTTCCTCGACCCTAAACCCATATTAATTTGTTAAAACTAATAAATGAGTGTAATCCGGAGTTTATAACAACCAAGTGTTTGGTTGTTAGTATCAACTATTCCCTTTCAAATTTGTTCAATTTCAAAGGAAAAAACAATTATGTCATATTCTCTTGAAATTAGTTAAATAGTTTGAGAAAAAAACTCAACGACGTAAAAGTAGTTAGCCACTTTGATCTCTTACGACCAGCGAAAGATAAAGTGCATTTTTCAAAACAAGTTGTTATAGTTAGAAGATTGTGTGCAAAAGACATTGGAGAAGAGTTAGAAAGCATAAATGACTTAGGCGGATACAATTAATGCACTAGCTAATTTGAGACCGTCGGTTATATAGTTGAAATACAATTGATATTCAACTATAATTTACTTTCTTCCTTCTCCTTCTTCCTTATCCTTCCTCCCTTGTTCTTCTATATTAGTGTATCAGAAATGACTCTTTGGTTTGAGTTGCGAATGGTGGGAACTCAACAATTATACTGTTTGAGCATAACACTCGTGTTATGAACACCAGTGGTTGGAGCTTAATTCGACTATATGGCCGCATTTTACTTTGAGAATGACTTCTGCCTATCGTGAACGATTGCTTTTGGTTACGGTTGTATATTGGCTCCCCCTATGGTTTTTGCGTTTACATTGCTTATTTCACTTATAAAATGATTATTTCATTTCTGATGTGGATGACCTTGAGATAGCTTTGTTTGTATAAATAGACGATATTTGTTCTCTCATCAAAACAACATGTTGGAAAATTAGTATGTTTTCGGCCGTGAAAAGCTACGTCATAACTCAGATTGTGATTATCAACGCATTTAAGTAAATTTAAGTTTTAAAAAGAAAACTTAATCTCTTACCTTCTCTTATTTTATTTCTTGTACTCTTGTTTGAGATTTGTACATCTCAGTGGTTGAAGTTTGGATTTTTTGTTCTTATAATGGCCCAAATAAGTGCATTGGTAGACCCTATCGTACTTGTAAACCCAAAGCGGAGATGGTAGTCTATTGGAGAAATCTTCTACTTGGGCGACATGTATGTCTAAAATTGGGAAAGACAATATCGAGAAGATCTTGAAAATCATAACGCTTCCGTCTTCCTAAGGCTGCTCAAGCGGATCTTCCTCCTCCTCAGGTCGACGGTGGCCACGTTTTCAAGGAAGAAGTCAGTCACATCTAGGACAACTATGAAGACGCCTTTTCCACACTAATTATTTATATCCCGTCTACGAGGTCATGGATTGGGAAAATATTTAACTTTATTTAGTAATTTGGATTAATCTCATTAATGTTTAATTTTGATTAATCTCATTAACCTTCCCAAAAAAGTATTCATCTTTGTCTCGGTTACAAAGTAAATTCATAGCTACAAAACCATTTTATGAGAGATGAAGATAAACAATCAATGCAATATCCTTTGAAAAAAATTAGAAAAATAAGTAAAAAAGAGTCCTCTAAAAAAATGAATAATAAGACGTATTTGCATTTTATAATTAAGGTTAAAGCACCTTCTATTTGAAATTGAATGTTTAGTTATTCTATTTTTAACGTGCGGAAGTATTGCTGACTAATTTTGTTTTTTGAACCTTCAAACTTTCTTTCCTTCTTCTTCTATCTCTGTATTAACATATCTTTCTTATATTATTTGTGTATCAAAAATCTGTCTAAAAATGTGTCGTTGAGCAGAGTTATGAATGTTGAGCATGCTTAACTCTAGAGTAAGAAGAATTCTTGTTGACATAATCATCTATCTTTGTAACTCAGGGTTAGCTCTGATATCATATGTAAGACCTTAGGATTAGGTCTGATACCATCTGTAAGACCCGAAGTCTTAGGAACACTATCCTCGTGCTAATCATGTACGTGTAGAAACTTTCTAGAAGGTCACTCATCCTGAAATTGCTCCCGCACGAACAATTTCAAATAAATCCTTATTCAAATGATGCGGTTAGATAACTTTACGGGGTGTTACAAATAGTAGTGGCTAGCGCTTACTCCGCTTATATTGCCTCGTTTTGCTACGTGGATGACTTATGTCGACCGTGAATAGTTTATTTTTGTAGCGGTTGCGTGTATATATATAAGTGAAAGTAATCCAAATTTCTGATAATATTCTTACAAAAAATTGTCTTCTCTTCCAATACAAAACTTTAGTTTTATAGACAACTCACTCCCCTTTCAAACTTGTTCTATTTTATCAGAAAAAAAAATAATTATATCATATTTTCTTTATGAAATAGTAGAATTGTTGAGTTGCTTGCATTTGAGGTTATTGAAATTTGATGTCAAAAGAATCGAATGCAAAAGCACAAAGCCAATGAATCGGACAGATTAATGCACTTTAAAGTTGTACGCGTTTTCATATTATTTTATGAACTCCAGCTTTTTTAAATAAAAGAAAATAAAATTAATTTATCTTTTTGGTAGACTTTTTTGTGTGTGAAAGGAATGCGTGCATGGACATAATTGTCCACTAACATTGTCGAGTAGATAACATGGCCTTGTTGGTTTATCAAAAGTGATTGTGTATTGATAACATGTAATCACGACATGCAACACGTAATTATCTTTTTACTAATTTCGACTACTTTTAATTCACGTCTATAACACTATATCTTGCTTAAACCTAATGTATTTGAACTTACTAAATACTCCTTAGTTTAAAAAGAAAAGAGAAAAAAGGCATCAATACTCAGTTGGTCTAATAGGATATGATGCTACACTTCTTAAGTGGTTAGTTTGGAGATTCGTGTTAGTGGGAGGGTATTCCCCAGCAATGGGCCACAATTTACTACCCGGTGTTCTAATTACCTCTTCAAAAAAAAAAAGTTATAGGTATATTTACATCAATAATTTTATTATTATTATTTTATTTAGAATATTAGTTTCTTTAAATATTTAATTTATTGATTTATTCAGTTTCACGATAATTTACTCCATCTTAAATGTCAAGACAAAATAGTCATTATCTAAATTATATAAAAGAAAAGTAATTTTGAAAATGAGAATATCTTTTGTCGGCAATCAATGCATAAAATAGATGGGTTATCTTTAATTTTATCGATTGGTTTTAGAATAAATTAGTTTATTTTTGTGACCTGTAAATGATATCTGTTAATAAAATGTTTTAAAAAATTATATATTTCTGTATTGATGAAATATAAAGTACAAAGGTAATAGGTCAACGATTTACATACGACAATAATTTATAAGTCAATAACTCACATACGAGTAGGTCCATAACAACACGTAACAGTAGGTCTAAAACGACTCACATACGAGTAGGTCACAACGACTCACGTCTCATTAGTTCATAACAACCCACGTACAAATATTAATCTAATATGAACAAATATTTTATTTGATTTTGACCAAAAATCACATAAATGTATTATTTGTTTTATTTTTAAACATTCTATGTCTATTTATACGAGTTCTCATAGGGTCATCCTTCCTTGATAAATGATAAAAATTTAAAAATATGATAGAATTAAAAAATGGTGAATAACAAATAATTTGTAAAATAATTATAAGAAAAAGGATTTGTTATATTATTTAGTAAAGTAAAAAAATTCAATGTTATATATAAGGATAAATGATGGATCAAATCTTTTACGAAATAATTATTGTTTAGTAAAAGGAACTATTGACTTAATTGTTGACTTAGTAAATATTTATTCAAATAAAAATCATTAGACCGTCACGTCAGCATCAATGTCGCCTATTTCAATAAAGACATATAAATTATGTGATGATCTTGCAATATAATGTACCTATAATGTGTATATAAACATAAAGAACTCCTTGGCTCCGTTTGGTAATTGAATAATTTAAGAGGATTAAGATTATGGGAATTAAAAGGGATAAATAATTCTCTTAATCTCATTTCGTAAGAAAATGAAGGAGATAAAAGGGTGAAATTATGGAAATTAAGATAATTAGGTTATAGGAATTTTACAATCTTACAAAACTTTAATTACAAGGGTTATAAGGGGTTGAGGGTAAAATCTCATTTTTAACCTTTTTTTTTTCATCTCTTGCGTCTATAAAAAAAATTTTTAAAACGTATTTTTACCCACAATCATATTCGTTTTACCTGACACTCATTTCACTTATTTTCATACGCATCCTCTTAAATAGACTCTTTAATTTTTCATCCCATCTACATGTACGTAATCTTACGTTAGTAACCGGACCGTTATATATATTTGATCATTTATGAATATGCGCTGCTTCTTTTTTATAGAAGAACCTTCATTTTATTTTGGCAAGTCGAATTAACAACAGCAATCAAAATCGATTTGAACTTGAATACTTAGCTTGAGAAGATTTAGCCATCATTCTTGGACAAGTGAAGTTGCTCCAAAGATTATTAAACTTAAGAATGATAGCGATGTTTTGGATGCATCTTCATTTTTTATTTTTTATTTTGGTAAGTTTGGATATATGTTGATGGCTAGTTACTTTATAAACGCGTGTATAATGAAACTTGGCAGTAGACACAAATATTATCACGTATTGTTTCTTGAATTCTTGCGGCAGCATGCATCTTGAAGTACTATAAAGTCTCATTTTACTATTACTGTAATAATATTACTCCATGATTGTCCCGATGTGTACAAAAAAATGGTATATATTATAAGCATGCTCAAACAATTTATTTTCATGTATAAGTTTTTATTATTAGTTTTTGTAGGAGATAATAAGGTCTTTAGTGGACACTCCGACCCTAGTATATAAGGTCGGTGCGCTACTCCTCCTATTGTTAATTGGTTTTAGAAGGAACCTCGTCGGGTTTATGTATTGGGTTTGGGCCTAATGCGCATGCGCTCGTATGCACACGACCCCCGCTCTATCGGTCCATCTGTATCGGACTTTGACATGGTATCAGAGCGGTTAGCCTCAATTCGGCTCGCTCTCCTAACTTGTGGACAAGTGCAATTCGGTCTATATCCTCTAGTTGCGGTTGTAGATAATAAGGTCTCACATCGAAATATGGGATACTCCGAGCCTAGTATATAAGCTCGGTGAACTACTCCTCCTATTGTCAATTGGTTTTAGAATGGAACCTCGCAGGTTTTATGTCCTGAGCTTGAGCCTAATGTGCATGTGCGCTCAGATGCACACGACCCTTACTCTACCAGTCCGTCTGTATCGGACTTGACAATTTTAATTGAGAATATTTGATTATATGTTATACCTATAATCAAAGTAGGACATGTTTTATAACGGGTTAATTTAGAGTGTGCTCGATATTGTAGTTATTATGAATGATATAAATACACAGAGTATTTGTACAACTGATACTGATTTTTACAATAATTTACATGTTTACAAAATTTTAATGCGAATAACTTATATAAAATTCTTAATTTTTAGTTTTAAAATCTCTTATTATATAATATAAACACAGTTCTTTTACAACTGTTATTTTAAACTCTTTTGAATAAATTCACAGTATCTATTTTTCTAAATATAATATTTCAGCACGTTCTTGATTTATAAATTTATATAACATAAATAATAAAATTCTCTATTACAAAACCATACTCGTTATATATACCCTTAAAATGTTTGGGCATATATATATATATATATATATATATATATATATATATA
>BSUD01000164.1:0-27467 GCA_033239045.1 Fagopyrum esculentum
ACATATCCGTAAAAACCTGCCGGTAAAACTGTAAGGGTGACTGTTTAAAACAAAAGGATGAAATATGTTGACATATGTAGTTGTGAGGGGTATCACTTTCTTTCCTTTTTCTTTTTCACGATTGGTGGCATCGGAGATGATGTTGTGGAGTTCCTTACAAGATTGGACATTTATCTTAAAGGACTTCCCGAGCTATAAGAGTAATTGTGATATTTTGACTAAAATTGTATTTACCGTTCAAAAAGAAACGTGACTCAACTTGTTAGTTGACTCTCATCCAACTTTGTGTAATCTATTTTCGTACGTTTTATTAATTTATTTTGGGCAATTTTAGTAACTAGACCTTTTTGAAAAACTATATTAATGACTAGGCTTTTTAATGTTTCAATTAAGTAAATATACCCTAATCTTTTGTATTTATTCTCAAAGTCTACACACACATCTACTAAACACAAAACTAAAAAAAGGCTAGTAAACCAAATTGTTTCATTTTATTTTTCATAATAATAATAATAATGATAATAAATTTTCCACCTTAATCTTTACTTTGAAAGGAAAGCAAATAAATACCCGTAAAAGTCTAATAAGAGTAACAAATCTTCGACCAATAATAATGTTTGTAGCTGTCTTCTAGAAGAAGAGTTAAGGATATTACCATAATGCCCGACTCCATACAGTGTACAGAGTTCCTTCTAGAACGCCAACCAAAAGTAAAAGTCTACAGACACACACTTGCTTTCTTATCATCAAAAAGGGTTAAAATAATATTAAAAAAACGAGGTTGATTGTCTAAAAGCAAATTTGGGGGTCCCGCAGATAACTCAAATTGCTCATTTCGTATCGTCTTTTGATTAATCTCCGGCCACCGGCCTGCACTTTCATTTTCAATCTTCTTTATTTCCTTCCATATATACACACACATTCAATTCGATCCATCACAACTTGATTCCGTTTTTCAATTTATGATCTGAAATTGAGATTACGTTCCGGGATGGGTGAGAAGAAATTGGTCGATTTCTCAAGGTTCTTGCTGTTCGAGGCCGCCGGCGATTCAGAAGTCGATTTTGAGGATCATCGTCAAGAGATTGTTGCAGATAAGGGTAATGAAGATGATGATGATGATGATGCTGAATCTTGTATTTATGATGCTTCGTCACTTACTGCTACCATAAGTACTACCCATGTTGAGATTTTACAGAAGAATGAGCACGACGACAATAATCATCATCATCATCATGTCGATGACGAGGAGATGGATGATGGAATGAGCGATGGGGAGGAGCGTTGCATTGGCAGACATGACATTCTTCATCATCATCATCTTGATGGAGAAGAAGAAGCTGATGAGGAGATGATGTCAGAAGTGACATCAACAGCAAATAGCTACCCATCGAGGAAATGTATTCGTTCAAGCAAGAGGAAAATGAGTGAGATTGAGAAAAGTAGGCTCTTTTGGGAAGCTTGTTTGGCATCTTAACTCAACTCCTATATTAGGTATATACATATCTTTCTTCCTCCATCATCATTCATCATCATCATCACCATCGACGTATTATCTCGGAGATAAATGCATGGCGACCTAGGTTGAACTAAGTATATAGATTTCTTTATTTCTTTATTTCTTTTACAAACGCATGATAGTCGATCTTTAGATCGACTCGACCCTTTTTATTATGCATTGGTGCAAAATTCTGGATGAGGAGCAATAAGCTCCTCTCATTGGTTCTTCAAGTTCAAAATTGTACATATTCATTACTCCTACTATTGTGTTTTCTTCCTACTTCAAGTAAAGTATTCTTAATTTGTAATCTCACACCTTCTTGTTTTTGTTTTGTTGTGCGAAATTATAAAAAAATCAATAAATAAGAAATACAACACACAAATTTATAATGGTTCACTCAATAATGGTTATTCACTTTAGAGCGATTTTGTTTTAGATTATATATGAATAGATTAAACCAGATTTATAGTGTTTTCCTTTTGGTTCGTTCAATCATCACTTTTAAAGCATATACATAGAAGCATTTGATAGCAAGAGATTGATATGGAGATTAGTTTATAATGCTATTGAGCGGTTTGGTTGATAAACGGTGGTCCAAATGTCACGGTTCAAACATTCGTTCAGTCGTACATGCTCGTTAATATGAGGATCGGATAGTACGACTAGGGTACATAAACTCGAATCCTACTGTAATCTTAATAGGATTTTCGGTATGTAACGAAATTGATAAAACGGATAGAAACATAATGGTCATACATACAACTAAAGAGTCAAGTCATATAAATGTTAAGGCATATGTGCAATTTGACGTGTTTCAGTTATACTTTCAAAAAAACAACCTGAACTTGGAAAAATGCTAGTTGCAAAAAGGTTAGGTCGGGTAGCTTCGTCAAATGGTTGGTGTGATGAGATCTGAAAATTCGATGCAAAGGGTTGCATTTTAATATAGCGTTTTTAACTTCTTATTTAAAAATCCATCCGTTCGAGGTGATTAAAAAATTGTGGAAATAAAGATCTACCACTAGTTAAGAACTTCATCTAATAAAAACGCCAGTTGTCTAAAACGTTTGCGTGTCAAGCAAAGTGTATAAATTACACTACTATTTAGTCATGATGATTTCGTAACTAAATTCACATATGTAGCAAACTTACTTGGATGTGATGAACAAACACATCGGGACCCTCTATATGCGATCGTCGAATGAATACGTCACTTCTTCTCTTTTACTTTCCGACATCATCAATAAACTCACATTATTTTGGATGGATACGAAACATGTACGAAGGTAATAGTTTTAGAAGAAGTTTTATTTATATTGTTTTGAAAGCTCAATGTTCGAAAACCAAAGGGTATAATTATAGTTGTTGGGAAACACTTGAATCCAACGTCTATAATATGTAATCGGCATGCATTGAAGCTCAAACTTTTCAACGCAATCGATCTGCGTTCAAGTTAGGTTTTTTAACATAGTTGATTAGTCTACATTAAGTTTTACAGTTTGTAAATCAGACGCCGTGCACTTAATCCAGACATCTTAGAAAAACTCTAGCTTGTCATCTTACTACAATCAAGCCAATCGAAGGTTACGATCTAATCGATCCTTTGTAAAGTCTTCTACTCAATCCAGACAACGTAGAAAAACTCTAGCTTGATGCAGACATTCCTTCGATTTAGCTCCAGATGGGGGTCAGGGCTCATGTAGTCATGTCCATGCAAATTGGAAGCTAATATCCATGCAAAACAAATATTAAAAACAAGCAAAAGATATGTTGTTTATTGTATAGAAAAAGAAAACATATATCTATAGTCTTGAATCTGTCATCTTCCGGCCCAAATATAAAATCAAGAGGCCCATTTTGATGGATTTGGAAGAAGTCACTCTCACGAGTTGGGCTAGTTTGAATCATTATCAATTTTGGCCACGTGTCACATGTCTGCAGTGTTTACGACTGTCATGTTTGTAGCCCTTAGATCGAAACCATGGCTTTAGATGGTCTAGCTCGTTTTAGTAAACATAAATTTTCAAAAATTGTGGGATTATCATATAGATAATTAATCTATAGTAATCAACTATAATATGTAATATTGAATTGTTTAAGTTATTTCAGTTTAGTATAGAATAAGGGCCCGTTTGGTTTTAACTTCGGAATCGGAAATGGAATGGAAACGAATCTAGTCCATACGTATACCATTATTTATGAAAGTTTGGAATCAGTCCTTATGATTTGAATTAATTAGAGTATAACTTGATTACTTTTGATACCCTAAATGGAAACAAAAAGTGAGGAAGCAAGTGCATTTTTATGAAAACACAAGGGAATGGTTCCATAAAATTTCATGAATAAGGATATACATGTGGACTAAATTCGTTTTCATTCCGTTTCCGTTTTTAGAGTTGGAACCAAACGGGCCCTGAATTTTTTATTAGTAATATAAAAGTTAATGTGTAATATATTGGAGGAAGTGTTTGAATCGAAATAATACTATTATATTAATTATAGTTATATTTCAACAAGTATAAATTTATTGTAAGTTTTGATTAATTTTAAATAAAGTTCAATATTAACATTTTTAGTCAAGTGTGTGATTCGCACTAATTTTAATTTTAATTTTGAAATGTAACGTGATTCACAAACATCCATGTTAAATTGTATTTTGATCGAGTTTTTAAACAATTGTACTTAAAAACTTAAATTGTGTATTTTGAAACCTCAAAAGTTAAATTTGAAATTTAAACCCTAAAATTATATTTAAAGATACAATGAAGTTTACATAAATTTTTATATCATATTTTGTAGTCATGGATTCGTGGTAAAATTTATGCTATGACTTTCAATTTTTAGTATGCTGTAATTTTTATGTCTGATAATTTAATGATTATTTTACAAAAGATAAAATGTGAAGAATAAAACTTCTAATAAAAAAATAATAAATCTAATATATAAAATTGATGAACTACTCTCCTATTATCGATTGATTTTAGAATGAATTTTTTTCATATACTGTTAGTTTTATATTCAATAAAGTGATGAGCTTTATTTAGAGGGGTTCATTTTTATATCTTTTGGTCATTAGAAAAATTGTAAAGGGCATTGATGTAATTTTGGTGTGAATGGGTATTGACAATTGAAGAAGATGCACATGGTTTAGTATTGGCAACTGTTCCTTTTGAAAAAAGCAAAGTTTCTCTTCTGTACTGATAACTGCAAGTTAACTGTCTATGGAAGGTGACTCTGGTGGTTCTCTACCACCGGCACAGGCTCCACCACCCGTTCAACCACCTGAGGTGGAGATGACGGATCATCCTAGTGGCTCTCAAATTCCGACGCAGGTCCCGGAAACATCTATTCCTTCAACAGGTCTTGCTGTGGTGGAAGTGGAAAATGTTCCAATGCAGGTTTTGGGATCGGTTACAACTGTTCCTTCAGCATGTCTTGTCGGTGCTGGTCCTAATATTGATGCTACGCCCCCACTACAATCAGTCCCCGCTTCTATCAATGGCGTGACTGCAATTAAGCAAACTTGGAAAGAGGTTGCGATTAGTGGTGGTGGTATAGGCCAACAACGTACAATTCTGGATAAAGATTTTATGAATGGTAAGATCAACTTGACGTACCCTGATGGTGAAGATGGGGACCCTTATGTGGCTCTTGATGACGAGGTTGAGGCTGCTCTGAATAAGGTGTGGGAAAAGTCGATTGTTTTTAAGGTTGTTGGCTTCCCGATAGCTTTTCCAGTGATGGAGAGGAAAATACGAGACCTGTGGACATATGGCTCCTGTATGCAAGTTGTTGATCTATCTAATGGGTATTTCATGGCACGATTTGACAACGAAACAGACCTTCTTGCTGTTCTGACTGGAGGACCTTGGGCTGTTTTTGGTCGATGTTTATCCTTGAAGCGATGGACTCCATCATTCCGCCCATCAATGGAGATAGCGACTGCACCGGTCTGGGTCAGGATTATGGATCTCCCGATCCAGTATTACGAGGAAACAGTACTTTGGCGTATGGCATCAGGTGTTGGCGTTCCGATCGTTGTTGATCCAAAAACACTTTATTCTAATCGAGGTCGGTTTGCCCGTGTTTGTATTGAGATTGATTTATGTAAGCCATTGAAGAAAGCTATTTTAATTAGTGGGAATAAGTGTGCCCTGGAGTATGAAGGTTTTCAAACGATATGCTTCCGTTGCGGTAGGTATGGTCATTTGGCGCCTCACTGTACATTCATTCTTGCACCTGGTTATTCAAATACTACTACATCTGATCAAGTGGTGAAGTCTGGTGGGGACACATCTCTGAAACAGCAGCCTACTAATAAGGGATCAACAACAGTGGTTCCTGAAAATCATGGGTTTGGCCCATGGATGTTAGTAACTAAGAAAACACCTAACTGGAAAATTAAAGGAAGGCATGCCCCCTTTGCTAATTCAACGGGAATAAAAGTTGTAGGCAATGCTCACCCTAATGCTCCTGTAGAACGTAGTGATCAGATTGGTATTAGAGACAAGACTAATCTTGTACAGCAAAATGATATACGCAAAGGAAAAGATAAAGTTGGGTTAGACAAACGTTTTGATGAACGCAACGGCCACAAAGGGAGCCTTGTTGGGGAGAGTAGCAAAGGGAAGACAATTGCTAGCATTTCTCAGTCAGTGGCGAGAGTTGTGGTCATCAGAGGAAAGGATAAGCTTGAAGAATCAGTTACGGACGTTATGTTTACTGCAACAACATCTCAACCAAAGGTTAAAGGTAAAGGTGTACAAAGAGAGAGTGATGATGGTAAGATCAAGGATGGTAAGGGAAGTGAAGTGTACAATAAGAAACGTAATAAATTAAGAGCCTTGGCCAGGAAAAAAGTGTTTGCAGTGCAGAATTCAAATATTGCTACTACATGTCCTGCTACTATGGGTAAGAGACAACGGCAAGAGGGAGTACAGTTGCAAAATTCAAATATTTCTACTACAGATCCTAGTACTGTTGAATTGAAATCCCCTCAGGTAATGGCTATTACTGGTTCGGACACTATCACTCTTCCTGTTGTAGTGAATGATTCCATGGATAGCCAACCTACTTTGAATAGTACAGACGCAAAGGCCAAAGTGAATGGTGACGAAGTTGATATGGGAGCTGATGGTCAGGCTGACATGCAGCCTTGATCGACTCGTTATGGTACCTATTATTATTTTTTTTTTCCCGATGAATTGCTTATTTTGGAATGTGTGCGGAGCTCGTAAGAATGGGTTTCGCAGGGCTATTAAATACATTTGTAAACACCATAGTATTGACATTTTGGCTATTCTAGAGCCCAAGATTTCGGGTTCTGATGCTCAACGGGTTTGTGATCGTATGTTATTCACTGGTTGTGTTCGGGTGGAAGCAGTAGGGTTTCAAGGTGGTATTTGGTTATTGTGGTATGATAATCAGATACAGCTCACTATTATCACTACTGATGAGAATTTTGTGCATGTCAGTATTACCAGAGGAATTGAAAAGTTTCATTTGTTTGTTATTTATGCCCCTCCAACGGTACACCGTAGAAAAGAGTTTTGGAATCGGTTAGATATGGATATCGCTTGCGTTGATGGCCCCGTGTTATTAGGTGGTGATTTTAACTGCATTCTGAATTTGGATGAACGGGAGGGTGGAGTTAGTGGTTTACATAAGGACACACCCATTTTTCAATCTCTCATTCATACTCATGGGCTTATTGACGTTGGTTATATAGGCTCTGCTTTCACATGGAGTAGGGGCACACAACCTAATCGAGTTATATCCAAGCGTTTAGACCGGGTGTTGATGAATACAGAAGCTAGATTGACTTGGCCGGATGCTTCAGTTCGTCATTTGGCCCGCTATTCTTCTGATCATTCACCTTTATTATTTAGCTTTTCTTCATCGAAGATTGTGAGAACAAAGCGACGGCCTTTCAGAATGGAAGCAGCATGGTTGACACATGCTGATTTTATTCCGATGGTTGAGGGAGTTTGGGCTACTACTGACGAGGTAAGTGCTTCTCTCTCTTTCTTAAAATCTAAACTTATTGTTTGGAATCGTCGTGTGTTTGGTAATGTTTTTCGCAGGAAGCAAGAGATTATGGAACAGTTAAGAGTCACACAAAGTCACCCGCTTTTTGCTACATCACAACATCTTTTGGATTTAAATAATAAACTAGTTGCTGAGATGGAGGTCATTCTTGAACGGGAAGAACTTATTTGGCTTCAAAAATCTCGAGAAACGTGGTTAACAGATGGGGAAAGGAACACTTCTTTTTATCACCTTTCAACAGTCATTCGACGTCGACGGAATAAAGTCGAGGGTCTGATTCTTGAGGATGGTAATTGGGAGTCTGATGATGTGAAACTTGAAGAACACGCAACAAATTGGTTCCGCAATATGTACAGCTTATCCAATATTGGAGGAGTCGACTGGAGCAGTGTTGACTTTACTTTTCCCGTTTTGGATACTATTGATTGGAATAGATTGCAAGGCGAGCCTACTGGATTGGAAGTTTGGAAGGCAGTTAAATCTATGGGAAAGTACAAGGCTCCGGGTCTTGATGGATTCCAACCGATTTTCTATCAACGTTGTTGGAACATTGTAGGTAGTTCAGTTGTTGCTGCAGTACGTAAGTTTTTTACTACTAAACGTCTTCAGGAAGGACTTAATGACACTCTCCTTTGTTTAATTGCAAAAGTGGGAGTTCCGGAGAATATTAGCCAATTTCGACCTATAGCATTATGTAATGTTTTATACAAGATCATTGTGAAGGTGTTGGTACAACGGATGCAAGGAGTCATGGGTGATCTTGTTGGTCCTACTCAGGGAAGTTTCATTCCGGGTAGAGTTATTCAAGATAATATTATGCTCATGCAGGAAATAATTCATTCGGTTCAGCGTAAGAGATCGGGCCGTAAGTGGATGATAATGAAGCTTGATTTAGAAAAGGCTTATGATCGGTTGAATTGGAGCTTTGTTATTGATTCTCTTCGTTGGGCGGGTTTTCCGGAGAATTGGATTGATATGATTACACAGTGTATTACTTCGACACGTATGCATGTTCAATGGAATGGGGAAGTAGCACAACAATTTATTCCAGAGAAAGGTTTGCGACAGGGTGATCCCCTGTCCCCTTATCTATTTGTGCTATGTCTTGAGAGATTGAGTCATCTTATTACTGAGGCAGTGAGTTGTGGGGATTGGTTACCGATTCGATTGACTAGAGGTGGACCTCAATTATCTCATATGTTTTTTGCAGATGACATAACTCTATTTGCGGAGGCTTCGTATGCGCAAGTACAGGTTGTGAAGAAGATTATTGAGAGATTTTGTATGGCTTCAGGGGAGAAAGTGAATGCGGAAAAGTCACGTATTTATGTTTCACCAAATGTTAATGAAGACCTTAAAACCCGTATTCAAAGTTGGAGTGGTGTTGCTGTTTCTTCAGAGTTGGGAAGATATTTAGGAATGCCTTTGTTACAAGGACGCATTCGTAGTAGTGATTTTCAATTTATTCTCGAAAAGATTCAAGCTAAGTTAAGTGGATGGAAGAGAAGGACCTTGAGTCTCGCCGGGAGGGTGACACTTACCCGATCGGTACTTCAAACTTTACCTCAATATACGATGGCAACTATTATTCTTCCTCAAGGTATTGCGAAAAAAATTGATAAATGTTGTCGGGATTTTATTTGGGGAAGCTCTGCTGATTCTCGGAAGTTGCATTTGGTTAAATGGAGTGATGTTTGCAAACCGAAAATGCATGGAGGATTGGGTCTGGTACAAGCGTCAATTTTGAATCTAGCATATGCTGGAAAATTAGCTTGGCGTTTTATTACCAATACTAATCCTATTTGGGTTAATGTGTTGAAAGCTAAGTATACCAGTCCTAATAATTTTCATTCTACACCTAGGTCACATGGGTGGAAAGCTATTGTTGTAGGATTGCATAAAGTAGTGTGTCAGAACATCCGCACTATTATAGGAAATGGTATCTCTACTTCATTTTGGATGGATAAGTGGTTGGGGTCTTTTACTCTCAGTTCTGTTGCATGCCGTGGCCTCACAAATACGGAAGAACATCTGACTGTTCATGACTTATGGGATGATACGGGAAGTTGGCGTTGGCCTTATCTTCAAGATTTGCTGCCACATGATGTTAAAGCTACCCTTGCCTCGGTTATGGTTGATCCAACTCAACAAGATGAATTGTCATGGCCTTTTTCAACATCCGGACTATATACGATCCAATCGGGTTGCATGGTTATATCGAAAACTGAGGAGGCACAAGGTGTTGATCGTTTATTTTTTGAACGTCTTTGGAAATTACGTGTGCAAGAAAGAGGAAGGGTATTTCTTTGGAAGGTTATGTGTGGAGGATGCTTAACGAATTGTGAAAGGTTTAGAAGACATATTTCTATGGATCATACATGTAAATCTTGTCCTGGTGCATCTGAGGATCTTATTCATCTTTTTCGGGACTGTCCACGCACATTGCAAATTTGGACCGATCTTCATGCAAATTCATTTGTTCCCGGATTCTTTGACATGAGTTTCAACGCATGGGTGAGAGGTAATATTCTTACTAGTAGTGTTTATGATATGAATTATGCTTGGTGTGATATTTTTGCAGAAGGATTATGGAGCATTTGGAAATGGAGGAACCGACTGGTTTTCGATGACATTGTAATGCCAAATAAAGTTGCGTTCATTCTTCAGAAGACTAAAGATTACTATGCAGCGTGCAATTCCAAGTCCATATGTAGTACAAGCAGAATTCCATCAACTATTATGGTGTCTTGGTTACCTCCTGCACAAGGATGGGTCAAGGTGAACACAGACGGGGCAGTTCGTAGTAGCGGAGAAGCGGCGGCAAGTTGCGTCATTAGAGATCATAATGGTGGGTGGCAAAGAGGAGGTGTTCATAACATTGGCAATTGCACAGTTCCCATTGCGGAATTGTGGGGTGTTGTAAATGGTATGAAATTAGCTTGGGAATCTGGATTCCGTAAAATTATTATTGAAACGGATTCTCAACTAGTGACCACCCTAGTCGGGAAAACTCTTCCTCGTTGTCATCCACTATCTAGCCTGGTACATGTGTGTCAAGGCTTTATGCAAAGAGCTTGGCTTATCCAAGTTCGTAACACTTACCGTGAAGGAAATTGTGTTGCTGATTTCTTAGCGAACTATGCTTTTTCTTTCGAACATGGTTTTCATGTATTGTTTGACCCTCCAGAGGGTGTTTTAGACTTGTTAGCGAATGATGTAAGGGGTAAGGCTATCCCCGTGTGATTACTACATAGCCAATGCTTTTATTTATATAAGCGCGACTAGATGCGCGGAGACCACTGACTCTCCTTCCTACCAAAAAAAAAAAAAAAAAAAGTATTGCGTCCTTATTTTTAACCGAAATGAAATAGTTAGGTATTACCGATAAGTTCTTTATTGCTTTTGAGTCATATTAATTACTTTTTTTGTACTCTTACTTTTCTATTTTCGTAGACGTCATTTTGGACGCCTCCTATATTATACTAATTACAAGACTTACCACGGAAACTTCATACACCACAATATTCCTCTACTAGATTCCTTTCCCCAAACCTTAACTAAAATCTTTTTATGTATACCTTACAATAACTTTGCACCAATAGAGAGAGAGAGGTTGACTCCCATATAAACAGCTCTTCCATGTAAAATGAGAGCAAATTGTATCCGTTAGATCGTTAAATAGATGACTAGATGACTGAAATTATGCGACATTAAAGGATTAAAAAAATCGCGTTATTAATGGAAGAAGATTCGCCGGACCTGAATCTATATATTAGGCGGTATAGTCACATATATTTCGCGGTATACTCACATATATTCGGTGTTTACACGTTCACATGATAAGAGCGGTTTACATATGCTGAAAATAAATTAATCATTTTAAGCATATATAATGTTGACAATTGATAAATCAGAGTTAAACCCTTCAAATAGTAACAGCTTTTGTATAATACGTGTGTAAGTGTAATAGGTCTCCAAGTATAAAAGTGAGTCATATTGTTAAAACGTCATAATAATGTTATGTCATGACAAAAATGCTTTACATGCATTGAATACAACTAAACCTTACCTTATAAATAAAGGGACCGCACCTAGCTAGCTTCTGTCTACCATATACGTCACCCTAATATCTAATAAACATGTAAGGTTTTTTTTAAAACAGAAAAAAGTTCGAATTATTAGACAATGTGACGTTTAATGGAACGAAATGTCTACAATCAAGGAGAAAAAACTCAAAAAAATAAAATAAAAAGTTGGTTCCTCTTAAAAAGTTACTTGTTTATACATAGAGGGAGAGAATCATAAGCATTTACTAGCGAGTAGGAACTCCTATGGTTATTGGATTAGTGAACGAACGTTTTAGATTAAATGACCACCATAAGCATTTCTATGAGAGTTTCACTAGATTTTTCACATAATATTTGTCAACAGTTAATAGATTTTTATAATATGCAATAAAATATATTATTTGTGGATAAATATTAAAAAAATTAACGATGGTGTATGCTTCTTAAGGATGTGTTACCTCGTTAATAAGCAATTAACGATCGAAATTTATTTTTTCTTTTTCCAATTCTTAATAGTTGATTAACTATCGTTTTTGTTTTTCTCTTGCTTTAACAATTAATTAGTTAACTATCGGAATTTTTTTAGCTATTATAAAAAAATTAAAATAAAATATTTATGGTATGTATTTTACGTTTAAAAATGAAGCCTAAAGAGTTTTAACTTAATGTTCATGGTTACTCAAAGAAGATAAAGAATTTGCATATAAGTTATTTGTTTGTTACATTAAGGACCCGTTTGGTTATAGTTCCGAAAACGGAAACGGAATGAAAATGAATTTAGTGTGTATGTATATCCGTATTCATGAAATTCTATGGAATCATTCTTTATGCTTTAATGCAAAATGCACCTGTTTCTCCACATTTTGTTTCCCTATAGGTATCAAAAGTAATAAAAGTCTACTCCAATTACTTCAAGCCACAAGAAATGATTCCAAAAACTTTCATGAACAAGGATATACGTATGAACTAGATTCGTTGCTTGGGTAAGATTCATACTCCAAAAAAAAATATAAAAGAAAATTCATACAGAACAATTTGGGTTCCAATTGGGCATTGGTTTTGTGATGCTGCGTTGTACACCAAATAAGTTTGAATTAAAGTTATATATATTATTATACGTTGATGGCATGGTTATCATTTTAGCTAGCTAGAATAATATAGTTTTATGTGGTGAAAAGAAGGCACCCCATGCGTCATGCATCTATAATATGTTGCGTAGGGTTACTTTAATTAATTACAACCAAATTTTAATAGGTAAAATACTTAATTAGACTTTTAATTAAAAATATTTATAATATAATTTTATTTTGTAAATAAAATTTTATTTGATTTATTTTTTATTTAGTGTTATTATATATAGTATAAAGTTAGAGGGTCATTTTTCGTCGGTTCCATTCTCGCTGCCTAACGGTCACAAAAATATCATAGATGGAAAGGAAAAATAAAATTCAAGGTCATGAGAATTTACCGATTCATGATATGAAAATGTCCTACTGTTTTTCGCCCTTTTTGTGTGAAAAACATATTATAATCAAAACCAATAAACGACAATTTAAAATTAAATCAAAACGTTAAAATGATCAATTCTCCTCCTTCTTTAGAATGGTATGATATAGATATATATATATATATATAAAAAACGGATTTACAGAATATTCATTCTAATTTCTTAAATAAGGATTCATTGTCTTTAACCAACTCTTTTCGAACAAAGTTCCCCTTATAAATCACTACTCTTTAAACCATAAAAGTTGTACACATTTCTATATCACGATACCCGTGTGTTGCAGCTTCGTCTTCTCTGTTTTGATGTTGTCTTGGTGGCGGTTCGAGTGTTTGTCGAGAAGGGGGCGTGGATGTGTGATCGACTTTTGACGACTCTGTTGTAGTTCAAATCTGAGGTGTCCACAGTTGTTCCTCAAGCTTCCTACGTGTGTACTTCCTTTGAAAATAAATGTTCATGCTCGTCGCTTCCGGTTGACGGAATCAAGCTGCTTTCCCCTGAAGACGTCCCTGCTTTCGGATTTTTTATGATGTATTTTTGTGTTTTCTTTCTCTCCTTCGTTGTAGTCCTTCATGACGGTTAGTCCGTCAGCCGATTTTTCGGCCTTTCGATCTCATAGTCGTCGCGCCACCTATGGGTTCGAACCGCTTTCTATTATTAAAAAAAAAACTTACATTTACATAACTTTTGCTTTTCCGTGGATATTTAGTTATTCAAACTATTGAAGAACACTAATTAACATATTAAATCTATCACAAAATAGTTTTAATTTCGAATACTTTGTTTTTTGGAATATTAAAATAGATTATTTAAAAAGTCATGGGAGATAGTTGCATGTAATCATGTGAAATGTTGGGTTCTTAAGCCAACTCTTGCCTAATTAATTGAAGTACCTAAACAGCTAATTTTAGGTCTAAATATTACCCCATTTGATTAAACAAAGTTTATGTACAGAGAGAGTTAGGTGTGCATTTTTGGCGCGTAGCATGTTTTCCTATTATTTGTTGTTCCTTAGGAAATGACCTAAATATCCTTTGTATTACTATAAGCTTTGGCTTATTCCCCGGATTGCTATTCGTACCCCCTGTTTCATGCTATGCGTACCACATTTACGTCTACGCATCGTGTATGCGTAACGTTAAGACCAATCTGAGCTACGCGTCTAGCATGCGTAGGCGTAAGCGCTTTTTTTTTGAAAAAAAAATATTTATTTGAGCGTCAGCTCCTGGCGCCTGCGCTCAAATCATAAATCTGGTTAAAATTCCGGTGTTTTTCGATGTAAAATGTGAAAATTGCGTTAAAAAAAAAAAGTTTTGAGCGCCAGCTAGGGCTGAGCAGATTGCGGTTCGGTTCACCGAACCGCACTTAATCGGTTCGGTTTGCGGTCCGCAAGTTTTTGTTTTGCGGTTCGGTTTGCTGTTCAAACCGCAAAACCGCAAAAAAAACCGCAAAACAAACCGCAAAATAAAACGAAAATAAACCGCAAACCGCAAAAAAACCGCAAAACCGCAAAAAAAACCCAAAAAAACCGCAAAACCGCAAGCAAACCGCAAATTGCGGTTCATATGCGGTTCGAACCGCAACTGAACCGCAACCGTGCGGTCCATGTTTTTCAGGTTTGCAGTTTTGGACCGATGCTCAGCCCTAACGTTAGCGGCTCAAAATTATTATTATTTTTTTTTAATAAAAAACGGAAAAAAAAAAGCTAACTACGACTACGTAATGCGTAGTCGTACAAGCGGTATAAATAGCATGTTGACTGTGGTACGCTTATTCCACTCGTCTTTTACAAAAATAAGAAGATTTGTCTTAATTAACCCAACGACGAGCTACCCACTTTGTCGCACATTTACAAGTCAAATCTATCATTACTTATATTTTAAACAAATCAAATACTATGATAACATGGTTACCATTTTTTAAAATTTCTAATAAAATTGTTTATATATACTAATGATAAGATTCTTGTATAAATCATTCAATTTTGTAAGTTTTATTTTGTTTTATGATGATAACTTATCAAAGATGCTTATCTGACTTGTACAAGTCTTCTCTTATTGTTAATATAGATTAACGGCACATTTTTTTTAATAAAAATATCATTCATTTTTTTAATAAAAATATCATTTCAGTTTAAAGTATGATCAATCTATTAGACTTATTGCATATATCGATTGGCTCCAACCTAAACCAAAATTATTTGCTACCAAAACAAGAAAGCTAAAGGAAAAGTTAGATACTTATCACACCACACTAAAATAGAAATTTGGACATTTACCGACTTTTTAATAAGTTTTTAAATATGTATATATATATATATATATATATATATTGAAGTTTTTTTAAATAAAAGGTTAACTTAGTTTTTATAAAGTAAAAATAAAAATTTAAACTTAATTTTTAATAAGTAAACTACTTATATAAAATAAGTTTAATTTTTTAAATTTACTTTATAAAAATTAAAATTATAATCCATGTATAAACATATATTTATATTTACCAAACAAATTAAATTATTTTATTTTATTTTTTACTTTACAAAAATTAAAATAAACATACAAAGAAAGGTGTTTTAAAAATTTAAGGACACCAATTTTTAGAAAAATATCTATATAAAAAAGAAAAGGATGATACTTTAGCGGTACTAAGAGTAAATTTTTATTAACAAAATTAACGGTGAACATTTAAGTACCGAATTTATTGGAATTGGAACTCACGTTTTGGGAGCTGATGTGAGCTTATACATGGAGATGATAGGAGCTTATAGAGATGAAGATAGTACAGTTTTAAGGGCTCGTTTGGTATGATTGGAATGGGGTTGAAATTAGGAATTGGAATGGAATGAGGAATTGAAATAAGCCATTCCTAATATTTGGTGTTTGGTATGATGTTGTAATGAAATATTTTTTATACATGTTTTGATTTTATATGAGTTATGAAATGCGAAATCATCATATTTGATGATATATGAGTGAATGTTTATAATGTAAATATATGTTATTTTTTAAAATACATTTAAGAAAAATGAAGACTAACGAATAACTTAAAGTTTAAACACTAAACAACCATCAGCCCAAATAAATAGGTATATATATTTCTTATATCAAAAATATATTTTGTAATTGAACAAATTATATTATTTTCGAGCATTTTCCGGTTACATTACATCTTTAATGAAATATCCGTATTATAGGTAAATAAAATTTTTTTGTCAAAATCTTGTTTTTCTACAAAATAATTATATAATTTGAATTAATTCATGGACAATAAAAAAAATTATAAGAAAATATTATTTTTATTTCGTGAAACTAAAAGTGAGTATATATATATAATAAAAATATATAAATTCTGGAATCAACTCCTTCTCTACAGTTTGAATGAGTCATTCAATGGAATCATTCTCATTCCGATTTCAAACCTTACCAAACACGAGGTATTGATATGACTCATTCCGATTCCTGATTCCATGGGAATCACACCAAACGAGCCCTAAGTGTTTGGGAGTTATAGTGTTCAGAGTTGATGATAGATGATACAAACTGAAATTCTCCCTTTTTGGTAAGCTTCTTGAGCATCACAAACACCTTTTCTAAACTCCGTTTCAAAATGAAGAATCAAAAGTAAAAATCCGTCCTTTATATTTTTATCAAATCCAACAGATTCTCCATCATGCAAAATTCTCCATTTATTTGGAGAATGTCTTCAAATTTAAGGAAGAGTCCCCACTTTTTTCATTATTCTTCATTTTGGAGAATGAAATGGAGAATCTGTTGGACCAAAAAAATTTTAAAATTCTCCTAATATTCTAAAATAGAGAAGTTGTTGAGGATGCTCTTATAGCAATCTTATGGTAGATAATGAAAACTTTTCAATAATTTATTCCAAAGTTAACCTTGCAATTCCTACTTGATTTATTGGAAGGGCATATTTGACTCCAATTTATATAATATGTTTTGATAATTTCAATTAAATTTATAAATTATAAAAAAAATTTATTTCGTGGTTGATATGTATTTAATTTAAGATAAATCTTATTAGATATATCTTTTTCCTTAATTTCTAACATTGTGCAAATGTTGATTTTAGGTAATAATTGATACTTATTTCCGTTTGGGAACCACGAGCTTACTGTAGATGAAGCTGAAATTGAAGCTTATTATAACTGAAGATGAAGTTGAAGCTTATTGAGTAACTCAAATAAATAGCTGATTAAACTAGTTGATTTTTTTTTATAAGTTTGTTGAGTATTTGAAAAGTACGAACTTATTGAAGCTGATATAATCGTAAAATTATGAAAAAGAGGCATCATCCCTGTTATATTTTATTTTCAACTTTTTTTTAAATTTTAAATTAAAATTATAGTTATACAATATTATAACAATAATATAATAAAAAAATATACAATAATATAAATAATTAAATATTAAGTGTTCATATATATTTATTAGTTGGTTTAAATAAATTATATTTGTAAGTAATTTTATATATTATGGTTGTAGTAGAGATAAGCAAATTGATGTCAAAAGTCCGTAAAAATTGTGAGCAGAAGAAAGGGAGGGGGTGGGGCCCACGCCAAATGAGTGGCCAGGGTTTGCCACGTGTCCGTGGTACTTTAAGGTGCAGAATGAGCCCCGTTATGCGATAAAATGATTTTAGAAAAGAGAAAACGACAAAAAGCGTAGGGCTCACATCCTTACACGCACGCACACGCATAGAGCCACTAACAAAACGATACGCGTCACTGACAAAAGCCATTGCCCTCACGCGCTTTCCCACTACATGACAAGTTACCAACCTACGTGTCCTCCTCCTTTACACTCTTTACGAAAATGACAATTGTATCCTGTGTAATTTCCAGGACTATGCAGGGGTATCTTCGTCAAAGACCGTCATGCAAGTGGGAGAAAAGTTTGGCGCCAACGGAAGCCGAGCCGAGACGTGGGAGCCATCTGTCGCCACGTGCTTTGGCGTCGGCCGCACGCAGGTACCTCTTCTCTCTCTCTCGGTTCGCATTTATAGTACGGTTGTAAATTTACATTTTGCAGTACCATGTTTTATAATTTTGTTAACGCAAAGACTGATTAAACTTTAATACTCGTGCGTTTAATAAACTATCAGAACAGTATCTCATTTATTGACCTCGACTAAATAGTAGTACTCGATCACTGCCCACAAGTAAAATTATCTGAACGGTGTTAAATATCGGGAGTAAAATTGTTCACAACGTAAATTTGCAACCTTAAGCCCTATTGATGATGAGGTGTTAGGTTTGTACCTGAAAATCCATGAATGCCCGGGGGAGAAAGATTAACATCTTTTGAGCTGCTTTCGAATAAATTAGGTCCTAAAGTATTTACATGTGTGGGTGGGTAAATCGGATCTCGATTATTTTTGGACAAATGTGAAGGCTGACAATTTCACAAATCCAAATGAGATGATAAATGTGGAATTTAGGGGCTTCTCCGTGACAATGGTGACAACCATGGTACTGGCGACACAAGGTAGGGGCTTCTCTGGCGACAGTGGTGGCAACCATGGTACTGACTTCCGGCAAAGCAAAGGCCTCCAGGCGGCGGTGGGTTTGATCTCCGGTTTTTGTAGGTTAAAAACTGGGTTCGACAACAGGGGTGTTGGTGTTGCAGAGGAGATGAGGTGGTGGAGAGATAGAGGGAGAGGGGTTGCTGGTGGCTTGAGGGAGAAGACGACAGAAGAGGGAGAGGAAATTTGGGGTTTAAGGTTTTAGATGAACACCCTTCGATTTTTCAAGGTGAAAAAATCCGTAGTTTTCCGCTGGTTTTTCAATTGTGAACGTTGTAGTTTTTCAATTTTGATAATATGCCTAAATCAAAACTCAAATTTCCCGAAAGTTTGCATCCAATCCTTCTTCTCCTCGTTCTCCTTTCTCCATCTTGAAGAGTCGTTTACCGTAGTTATTCCTCTTCCGCTTCTGGTTCGTCTTCTTCATCTTCAAAATCACAAGGAAGAATTTTGGACAATTTTGTCCCTGATATTTAACACCGTTCATATAGTTTAACGTGTGAACAATGATTGAGGTACTACTCTTTGGTCGGGGTCAATAGGTGAGATACTGTTAATAGTTTAAACGACGGGGTACTAAAGTTTAGTCAGCCTAAAAGATAGGATACTGCTTAGACAATTTTCTATTTCTTTTATAACGAATAGGAATTTTAAGTACACCAAGATGAATTTACAAATTGTTAACCGGAAGCATCACGTAAACGGATTTCGCAACTTCGCCAAAAAAGTAAATTATAAAACGTTAACCGAAAGCGAATAAACAAAGAACAATTGTCACGATTTTGGGTTCCGAAATCGTGATAATTTTTCACGCATTGCAAATGTTGTTGACATTTGTGAAATCCATCGTCGTGCATTTATAACTTCCAATAATGAAAAATAATCACACTTAAGAAGTGATCTAACCTAAAATATCCTTACGAATGATACACGGTCACACGTAGACATGGGTCCGAAACCTAAACCGCCGGTTTAGGTTTCGGAACCTACGGTTTAGGTTTGGCCAAAGAAAAAACCTAAACCTAAACCGCCTATAGTACAAACCGCCAAACCGGCGGTTTGGCTGTTTGACATATATTTACAAAAAAAAAATTGTTTATAACTTGTATTTTAATACAAAAATTTACCCGGTTTAGTCGGGTTTACATCGAATTTGCATTAGTAATTTAATTAAAATAAAACCAAGTTTGCAACTTTGCATTAGTAATATTTTTTACATTAATAATTTAATTAAAAAAACGAGGGCAAACTCGGTTTTTTTTAAATAAATAAAATTACAAACTAAAAAAACAAAAGCAAACTTGTTTTTTCTAGTTAGTAATTTCATTTATTTAAAAAAAAAAACGAGTTTGCTCTCGTTTTTTTAAATTAAATTACTAATTGAATAAAAAAAAGAAAGGACTTGAACCGGTTTTCCCGTTGCCTACTTATCCTCTTGAGGTTTAAGAGGAATCAAAGCCTACGTAATTCTCTTACCTTTGCTTACCTTTTTCGGACTTCCAAGTTGTTTTCGTTACCCCCTTACCTTTCCACCTCGGACTCGGAAGTGGTGCCCGGATCATCGTAGTTGGAATCCGATCTTGAGTCATAAACGGGGGCATTCTGTTGTTTCCACTTCTCCCCCCTTATCAAATCTTGTACGCATACTTGAGCCTCCAATTTCCCGGGCTTCAATTGACTTCTCTTGTAACTTAGCATGCTTCCTCCTTGACTAAAAGCTTGCTCCACGGCCACCATTGATGCGGGCACGGCCATGATTTGTTGCACAATCTTGGTCAATGTTGGATACTTCGGGGCTAACTTCTTCCACCAATCCAAAACTTCATAAGTTTCACTATCAAAACTAAAACAAGTTGTTAAATAATCTAGAAATTCCGTATTTGCGGATGAATGTCTTGGTGTTTTTGTTCTTTTAGCTAAAATTTGTTTAGTTTTTGAAAGAATAGAAGATGAAGAAGAAGAGGGTGGAGGAGTCGATTCGGTGGAAGCACTAGCACTTGTTTCAATTAAAGTAAGCAATTTAACAATTTCAAGACGAAGATTAAGAACGATGGAATTAACGTTCATAGAAGAAGATAAACCTAAACATTCACAATAGACATTTAACAATTCGGTAACACCATCAACTTTAAGCCTAGGATCAAAAACGGCGGCAACAAGATAAACTTCGAGAATTTCTTTATAATATTTTAGCCATTTTATTTTCATATTGGTTAGAGCATCTACCATTGATGGATAATTTAAACCAGTTTGTAAAGTCTCGACAACATTTACGGCTATTTCTAAAAAAACTACAAGAAGTGGGAGTGCAAACATAACTCATCATATTAGTTGAATCACTAAAAACTTTTAAAATATTACAAATATCATAACAAGTCTGCCAAATAGTTTCATCATCTAACATAGACCAAGAAATGTATTGTGCGAAAAATGATTGTAAAACATCTTTGTAACGAAGAGCTTGAATAAGTAGTTTGTAGGTTGAGTTCCAGCGAGTTCCAATATCTTTTGAAAAATCAATCGGATGAACATTATTTTTCTAAACACGTTGATCTCCATTTTTTTCTTAAATCGGATGAATATCATACATGTTCAATTACGTTAGTGATACGCGTTAACAATTCACATAAAACTTTTAGTCCATCTTGAACACATAAGTTTAAAATATGACATGCACATCTTTGGTGAGTAAAAAGAGTTTTTAGAAATTGTTATGCATTCCTTACCAACTCGTTTACGGCGACGGTGTTCGCAGATGCATTATCAAATGAGTATGAAAAAAACTCGATTTTGTAAATTAAATTCTTGTAAAACCGTTTTTATGAAATTTGTAATGTTGGTGACATTATGTCTTTCGTTAAAATGGCGAAATGAAATAGCAAATTTATGCAAAAATATATCATTATCAATAAAATATAAAGTAATGCCCATGTAAAAGTATTTTTGTGATAAAGTACTCCAAATATCACTACAAATTGAAACTTGATGCGGAAAATGATTGTAAAATCGTAAGAATTTTTTGATTCTTTTGTTCATAATATTTAAAAATTAATTTGGAAATTGTGTTTACGAGAAGTTGGTTTCAAAGAAGGTTGAAGATAAGTATTGTTATATTCTCTTACATTTTCATATTCCGCATAAGAAAATGTAAAGTAATGTCCATGTAAAAAATTTTTTAAATAAAATAAATGTAACACCTCAAGTTCTGGGAACTCGAAGCGCTACGGGCTAGGACCACACAATGGGTCCCGACCCTCAAAGTAGCAACAACACAACGTATCTTACAACAAGACAGACGAATGAAAACCAAAACTCAATATATAACCCAAGATTTAAACAACGGAAAGCGCAAAAGACTCGCAACCGAGTTCAAAACAAAAGGAAAAAGCAACAACATAAACAAAAACCATATCCCGTCCTATAATGTACGGGAACCCCGACTGACCACGCCATCCGGATCACTCAGCAACATCCTGAACCTGCGGAATATCTACAACGACGGTATAAACCGTTAGCTAACATTCTAGGTACTAGCAAGAACGTAAAGGCACAAACACACATAAGGTAAAGAAAACACATAGCATGCTTGCACACAACCGATTATTATCTTTCTTAAAGTTATCCATTACTAATTCAACTTCTTTTGTCACACGAGAATCTCCCGAAACTCGCCTCCGCTTCCGTCTACCAATAGGAATAGATCAGTACTATCCGTTACCTACGGGTCTGGGTTGCAAGAGCACATTCTAGTCTCCTGTAGAACTAGACAAGCGGTCACCGGTTATAATGCACTTGGACCAATTAAGGTTATAAAAGGTAATTTCTATTCCGATTATCCGTTATAAACATGATAAACAACAAAAACAAGCCAATACAATCCAACTAATACGCGGAATGAAGCTAAGTAACTCCAAGGGACTTACCTCACTCGAAGGTAATCAAACTCAGCAACAACTCAGTTTCCCTCAGAAAAGGAGCAAGGAAAGCCTGTTCACACAAGCATCACGAATCAGGAACGAAACGGTTGCTAGAAGTTTATAACTCCTAGTCTCAATGATCTCTAAGAGATCTCCACAAGCTAAGCGCTCAACCCTAGTCTTACAGCATAGTCAAGGAACAAGAAACAACCAGAAGAAACAAGGAAAGGAACGAGGAAATCAAGGAAGAAGCAACTCACAAGAACGGGAGTTACTGCAGAAGAAACCGCAGGGGCGGCTGAAAAGGCGCGGGGGCGACAACACGCAGGGGAAGGGATGTGCAAGTGCGGGGGCGACGGCGTGACAGAAAGCGCTGCCAGCTTTCTCTTCGATAGAACTCACATCAAAGGAACCCAAAGCTCAAACCTTTGGCTCACACACGTCAAGACTCAACTCCAAAGAACTTGAGAACAACGATACATCAACAACGAGAAGCCAACAAGAATCAAGGTTTAAACTTGATTCTTGAAGAAGAAGAAAATGAGAGAAAGAAGGAGAAAACGAAAAGAAAGAAGGAAGCATGCTGCAATACATGAACGTAAGGAAGAACAGAGAATGATGAACTTACACGTTCAGCAAGATCACAAGGAAGCAAGGGAACGACTGCAGCTCTCAGGGTTGAAGACGAATGCAAGAAACGGGAAAAAAGAGGAAAAGACGGGAATATATAGAGACGGGCTGGAAAGATAGAAGGAAGTACGATTAGGGTTAGAAAGAAGGTAAGGAGACCGGCCCATAAGATAGAATATCAGATATTCTATCTATGGAAGGAAGATAAAACGAACAAAAACAGATCGGGCGCAATCTGTCGTAAATCCGCAAGGGCGGATCACCTCTTCCGTAGGGGCGCCTTCTTCACCGCGGGGGCGGTGAAGGCAAAACTGGGGTCTTACATCAGATCCCCCTAAAAAGAAGTTTCGTCCCGAAACTTGCAAAAACCCAACGATCACAACAACACATAGAAACCTAACTGAACTCATGTATTCCCACTCGGGGGCACGTAACTCAAAATGTCACACAAAAAGCGTACACAACGCAACAAAGGAAAAAAACCAAACAAAACGAATACGTTGACGGTACATCCAACTCAGCGTAAAACTCTAGATAGTTCCTCTGGATACTATTATCTGTCTCCCAAGTCGCCTCATCAGCTCCTCGCATCGACCACTGAATCTTCATCATCGGTTGCCCTTCGAACGCAAGTGTCTCGTACTACGCTCCAAGACAGCCATCGGGTGCTCAACAAACGTGTGGTTTGACTCGATATTAAATCCTCATGGCTGACAATGTGTCTCGGATCTGGTATGTACTCCCGTAATTGAGACACATGGAAGACTGGGTGAACAACCTTGAGTCTCAGTGGCAAAGCAAGTCTGTATGATGCCTCTCCAACTTGCTCAAGAATCTCGAACTGTCCAGTGTATCTAGGACTCAGCTTCCCTTTGACACCGAAACGTATGACGCCTCGTGTCGGGGATATTCTCAACCAAACCCGAGCTCCAACTCTGAAATTCAGAGGTATGCGCCTCTTATCTGTATAAGATTTCTGTCGACTCTGTGCTTCCAACATCCGCTCTCGGCTACACGAGCCATGTCATCCTGAATCTGCTCAGGTGCTACTCCGCTAGCACTACTCGACTCATCCCAACACAATGGTGTACGGCATCTCTGTCCGTATAAAGCCTCATAAGGAGCCATCCTGATCGATGCGTGCCAACTGTTGTTATACGAAAACTCCACTAAGGGAAGGTGATCTGGCCACACATGTTCCCAGTCTAACACCCAGGCTCGCAACATGTCCTCCAGAGTCTGGATGGTCCAGTCAGACTGACCATCAGTCTGAGGATGATAACCAGTCGTGAACTGCAGACTCGTACCTAGGGCGGCATGAACCTGCTGCCAAAACTCGATGTGAACCGTCCGTCTCTATTAGTGACTATAGTCCTAGGTACTCCGTGATGTCTCACTATCTACCTAGTGAACTCCTCTACCAATCGACTTACCGGCCACGTCTCCTTGATCGGAATGAAACGTGCGGTCTTCGTCATTCGATCTACTATCATCCAGATAGCATCAAAACCTCGACTCGGTCTCAAACCGGTAACAAAATCCATAGAGATGTCTTCCCACTTTCACTGAGGAATGGGAAGTGAGTGTAGCTCGTCTCCTATTCTATGATGCTCGATCTTGACCTGATGACAAGTCGCACACTGAGATACATATCGCGCGACATCTGGCTTCAAACCTCCCCACCAGAAAGAGCGTTTGATATCTCGATACATCTTACTCGCGTCAAGGTGTATTGAGTAAGGTGAAGAGTGAGCCTCTTGAAGGATCCTTTGTCTCAACTCTCGATCTGAAGGCACACAAACATGCTCTTGGCGTCTCAAAACACCATCAACACCAACTGCGAACTATGACGCCTCTCCTCGAGACATCCGGTCTCGGATATGAGTCAAGGTTGGGCATCTCTCCTGCTTATGTCGGATTTTGGCCAACAGATTAGGTACTATCTCCAAGGTGGATAACTGGTTGTCGGAATCCGGAAAGTGGATATCCATCTCTAGCCATGCAAGATCTCGCCGTAACTGTGGCTGAGCTGTCAGCCTGGTGATCTCCATCTCTCGGGGTGTCTTCCTGCTAAGGGCATCAACTACCACATTAGCCTTCCCCGGGTGGTATAAGATCTCAAGATCAAAGTCCTTGATCAACTTCAACCATCTGCGCTGACGGTTATTCAACTCTCGCTGAGTGAATATGTACTTTAAACTCTTATGGTCTGTGAATATCTGATACGTAGCTCCGTACAGATAATGTCTCCAAATCTTCATAGCATGAACCACAACAGCCAACTCAAGGTCATGGGTAGGGTAATTCTCCTCGTACGTCTTCAGCTGTCTAGACGCGTAAGCAATCACCTTACCCCTTTGCATCAGAACACATCCCAAGCCAAACTTGGATGCGTCGCTGTAAAACACGAAATCCTCAATGCCCTCTGGTTGAGCTAAGATAGGAGCAGAGGCCAACCTCTTCTTCAGCTCCTCGAAGCTTTGCAGGCACGGCTCGGACCATACGAATCTCGTAGACTTCCTCAGCAAGGAAGTGAGCGGTCGGGCAATAATTGAAAAGCCCTCAACAAAACGCCGGTAGTATCCCGCCAATCCTAAGAAGCTGCGTACTTCCTTGACGTTCTTAGGTGGCGGCCAAGATGCTACTGACTCGATCTTTGCCGGATCTACCTTGATGCCTTCAGCCGAAACGACGTGACCAAGAAATGCTACCTCGGGCATCCAAAAATCGCACTTAGAGAGCTTGGCGTAAAGCTCTCTATCTTGTAAGACCTGACGAACGATCCTCAAGTGTCCAACATGCTCCTCTCTACTGCGAGAGTAAACCAGAATGTCGTCTATGAAGACAACTACAAAATGGTATAGGAAGTCGATGAAGATGTTGTTCATCAACTCCATGAAAACTGCGGGTGCATTCGTAAGCTCGAATGGCATCATTACAAATAGAGTTGATACACCCTAGGCCATCCCGACCGGATCCGGACAGACTACAAAGCCCGGCCGGGCTCCTTGTCCGGCCCGAATCATTTAATATATGTGTGTGTGCTACTTAAGAAACTAGAAACCCTAATCACCTTTACCTTCACTTCAGACTGCCGCCTACCCTTCAGTCCTTCACCATCCTCACTTGACCTTGCCGTCTTTCAGAGGTCACTAGTCTGGACCTTCACCATTCTCTCGCCGCATTCTCGACCTTCGGCATCTCACTTGCTTCTCTAACCGGAATCCTGATGTTCGAGTGTCTCATTTGCTTCTCTCGCAGGAATAGAATGACCTAATACTCTAAAAGCTGATACATAATCTTCCTATCTGTTTCACAATCAATTTGTTCTTTTTGTGAATCTCTAATATTATGTTGTTTTTTGCTGTTTGAAACAAATATTCTAGAATTGCTCCAGGTACCCGGCAGGCAGCCCGGCCCGGCCATCCGGACGGGTACGGACGTGAATAGAAGCCCGGATCCGGACAAAAAATAGTAAAAGCCCGGTCCGGATCCAACCAGAACCCGGTTAGTATCAGCTCTAAATACAAACTCGTAGTGTCCATATCTGGTCCAAAATACTGTCTTGGCTATATCCTCCTCTCTCACCCTCAGCTGGTGGTATCCAGATCTCATATCGATCCTCAAAAACACTGAAGCTCCATGCAGCTGATCCAAAAGATCGTCGATACGGGGAAATGGGTACTTATTCTTGATCGTCACCTTGTTCAACTCTCGGTAGTCGATACATAACCTTATTGACCCGTCTTTCTTTCTGACGAAGAGTACTGGTGCGCCCCAAGGAGATACACTAGGGCGGATAAAGCCCTTCGCTGCTAACTCCTCGAGCTGCTTCTTCAACTCAAGCATCTCGATAGGCGCATACGATAAGGAGCCTTAGAGATCGTTCTCGTACCGGGCTCTAGCTCAATGCCGAAGTCTACACTCCTCTATGGAGGTAAACTTGATGGCTCTCCAAAGACGTCAGCAAACTCGCAAGCTACTAGAATCTCCTCCAAAGCCGGACTCGTATTATCCTTCATTCATACAATCACAAATCTCACTTAAAATAAGCGTTCAATCACATCCCTTTATTCATTTAATTTGATGATTATTATTTTTTCTTACATTTGACCCTAAGAATCCTTTTTACCGGAACCTACCCCCCCCCCTCTCTCTCTCTCTCTCTCTATATATATATATATATATATATATATATATATACGTCTATAAGATCAGTAGGGAGTAAAAACATTTGACGGCCTTACGATATGACATAATGA
>BSUD01000165.1:0-14033 GCA_033239045.1 Fagopyrum esculentum
AATAGTAGTGGTAATTCTGAATTTTTTGAAAATTCTACAGCCTTACTTGATAATGCCACGTTTGAGCATAATGATGATGATTTTTTGCATGATTCTGATGATGATAATTACCAACTAACTAGAGATAGAAATCCTAGAGTTAGGATCCCTTATAAAAGATCTACTGATTCTGAGTATGTTTTGTTCACTGATGAGTTGAATATGCTTTCTTAACTAGAAATGTGATTGATAACCCATGTACACCTGATAACTACAAACAAGCTGTTAAGTGTCCTCAAGCTAAAAATTAGAATATTGCTATGAAAGAGGAATTTGATTTTATGCTTGTTAATAAAACTTGGGTGTTGGTTACAAAACCTAGTAATGCTAAACTAGTACCATGTAAATGGGTTTACAAAATAAAAGAAGCTTCTAACCTCAGTGAACCCCCTAGATATAAAGCTAGGCTTGTAGCCAAAGGCTTTACTCAAAGAGAAGGAATAGACTATACTAATATATTTGCACCTGTTGCGAAATATAAAACTATGAGATTATTGTTGGATGTTGCTACTGTATATGATTGGAATATTGAGCAAATGGATGTCAAAACTGCTTTTTTACATAGAGATTTATATGAAACTATTTACATGAATCAACCTGAGGGTTTTGTAGATATGTCTAAATCTGATCATGTATACTTGCTTAAAAAGTCCATCTATGGTTTGAAACAATCACCTAGACAATGGAACTTAAAAATTTGATGAATGCATGAAAAACTTAGGTTTTTTAAGAAGCAATTAAGACTATTGTCTTTATTTCAAAGGTATTTCTTCTATGAATTCCTTGTTTGTCCTGCTGTAGGTAGATGACATTTTGTTGATATGTAAATCTGCTGTATTAATTGCTGGAACTAAAAAGGATTTGAAAACTCACTTTGAAATGAAAGATATGGGTCATGCTCAAAAGATTCTAGGTGTTAAGATCATTAGAGATAAAAAGAATAAAAAGATGTGGCTGTCACAACTTGATTATATTCAAAAGGTGTTAGAAAAGTTCAATATGGAAAATTCGAAACCTACCTCTATACCTTTAGGAAGGCACCTAGAACTCACTAAGCAATAATGTCCTAGTAGCAAATCTGAAATGGAAAAAATGTCTAAAATTCCTTATGATGTTGTTGTTGGGTCAATTATGTATGCTATGTTATGCACTAGGCCTGATCTTGCTTTTGCCATAAGTGTTCTTAGTAGATTTATGTCAAATCTTGGTGAATTGCATTGGTCTGCTATGAAATACACGCTTAGATACATTTGTGGAACTAAAAGACTATGTTGATGTTTTCTGAGCATCCCCGGTTGGGGAAGTACTTGGATGTGGATGCTGATTATGCTAGTAACAAAGATACTAGCTAGGAAGTCTACCACTTCATATTTTTAGACTTGGTTTGGAAGTTGTATTTCATGGAAGTCACAACAACAATCTGTAGTTGCTTTATCTTCCACTGAAGCTGAATATATAGCAGTTGTAGAAGCTTCTAAAGAAGCAATTTGGTTAAAAGGAATTGTTAGTGAAATTCAACATAAACCATGTACTCCTATTATTCACCTGGATAGCCAAAGTGCTTTATATTTGTGTAAAGATCATGTCTATCATGAAAGATTAAAATATATAGATGTTAGAAATCATTTCATTAGAGATAGGGTTAAGAAAAAACACTTCCTGGTAAAAAAGATTAAGGGTGAGTATAACCCTGCTGACTTTGGAACAAAAATAGTTACAGCTGATAAGTTTGCCTTCTGTAGAAACTTTCTGCAGATTTTTAATGTTCTTTGAGTTAAGTGCAGGTTATGGACTGATGACGGACTTGTTTGAAGATTCGACGATCACTATTGGGGAACAGAACTTGGTTACTACATTACAAGAATCAGGAGGGCATTTGTTGTAATTCTAATTCTTGTATTGAGTCATTTAGCAAAAGACTTTGAGTAAATCTAGCAAAACTACACTTATATTATGGTAGAGTTATGTAACTAGGAGTCATATAAAATTTTGCCATGTTATGTATCTATACCTACAAGGAGCTAATGTTGCCACTTAGGAAACTAAGTTTGGTAGCATTGGTGACTAGTATGGTGTTAGATTATAACATACCTTTATATGATTAGGAGGTATTGAGTTGTAAGGATGTATGTCATCGGTGTGAATATATCCTGCATATGGTAAATGAGCTCAACGGCCCACTATCTCCTTGATCCAGTTGCAAGGATGGCTGTGCATTTGTTGGGCCGGTCACTTGAAGGCTGAAGAAGAGGTTTAGGGTTATAAAACGTGTTGTTGAAACTCGTCGTTTAACCTTGATGAAGCTCTTGGTATATAAGCATCCTGATGAAGCTTCTCAAACTGTAGTTGCAGGCTCGAAAAAGTTGGCTCATGATAGAAAGAGAGATTAGAGCAAAGAGAGAAGAAGATCAGGTCATCCAAATCTTGCTTTAAGTAAGAAGGATCCTAACGTAGAAGAAGAAGCAGAAGGAAGTCCGAGAGATCGGTTATCTCTTGGAACTCTTCTCACCATCGCTTCGTTGGCTTGCGATTACTGCGAAGATCAATCTCAAATTTTCGCTTTGGTGCCTCTGAGGGGGCTTTTCTGATCCTTGCTTCTCTTATCTCCTTAAGTCTTTCTAGTCATAATTTTTGCTAGATCTGTGTAGTGCTAGTATCTTGAGTCCTTTGCTTGTAACCTATTCTTGGATACCTAGTGAAAAATGAGATCGGATCTCCCCTCTTGAGGTCCCGCAGAGTAGGAGTATTTTTACCACCGAACTGCGTTACCAAGTGATTGTGTTCATCTTGTATGTGTTTCTTTAGTCGGTTCTACGATTGAGGAGTTTGAAAACCTTTAAGAACGTTTTACAATTTATATATACAAGATCAGAATGGTCTAGGAGGATCAACACAAACATTGCTTGTGGAATTCTTGAGCTAAGGAGAATGAAGGAAGAAGAGAGGAAGAACCTGCCATTGCTTGCCTAAGGTAAAGAAGGACGCCCTCACACCTTCTCAACACAACACCAGAACAACAATAACCTCAACATCTCAGCATCATCATCAAAGCTTCATCCAACACAAGATTCACTCTTGAATCCAAACAAAAACAAGATCAAAGAAGAAGATAATAAAGAAGGAAGAACATGAGGGATATGAAGCTGAAGGAGAAAGGGAAACCCTTATCAGAAAGCAACTAAAGAAGCTTATATAGGAATTTAAGGAAAAGCACGGTCAAGAGGTCAAAGAAAGCGGATGAGGCCGCCATTGCCGCAGGGACGGGTCCTCAGACCGCGGGGGCTGCTCACCGCACCTGCGGCCATACAAAATCGCAGGGGCGGGGTCCCTATAAAGACTAAGGATATTACAACACATTCATCCACAACTCTCTAATTGAATCTCAATTCTACCGGTTCTTGTCGATCATCATTATCATCATTCCTCACACTCAAGTAGTAGGCGTTGACTTTTTCCGGTCTAGATCATGCGTTCTCGACTTTCATCGATCACACCATAGTCAAAGACACATCACAAATATTTATATAAGTATGTGAGGGTGAGGGTTCCCCATACCAACTCCCTCGTCTAATCGTGATCGTCAACATTGTCCAAGTACTATATCCGGATCTTGTTACCCGATTTGCCTTGAGATATGGTTATCCTCAACAATTGCCAAACCTACACTGATGTAGTTGTAAAGGGGTTGCTTTTTTTCGTTCATCATGTTCTCATATCCAAGTGATTATTGTTTCCCTTGATATAACAAGGCTCTCCTTAGTTGAAGTTTGCAAGGTATGTTCCGGCAACTACTTCCAATCGACTTTATCTACTTCTCAATTTGTTGTTTTTTTTTTGCGAAAAGACAATGATTTCATCAATGCAATTTAAGGTCAAGTTGATTATATGTCATTTATATATGCATTTTAAGGTCAAGTTAATTATATCCTGAAACTTTTCTTCGCGTTGGATTTGTTGTTGACCTTCATTCACACATGTATTGCCTTCTATTGCTTGCAACCCTCTTTGCATTGAACCTAAATGTATTTGATAAAAGAGTTCTCGTAGAGCTTGAACTCAATGATGGTCGTGGAAAAGCTAAATGCACAAAGTTATAAGGAACCTAACCCTATATATAAGAGACATTGATTTAATAGATGGACTTGCAAAGTTAAACCAAATAAAACTACGAATGTCCATTTATCAATTTGGTAACGATTACATTCTTCAAGAAAATAGAATATCCTTCTAGTAACGTGTCTTAATCATGCACGTTTCTTTACTAATTATTGATCTGTTAATCATACTCGTGCACTATTTGTTAATCATATAACAATGAAATTGTCCTGGTTTAAAATAGTTATATTTTATTCACTTGTTCGTCTTACTTCGTCACTCATGCCCGTTCATATATATGCATTTCTCCTTTAATTTTTTACTGTCACGCGACTCACGCGCTCGGACACCAAACAATCTACACACAAAATTTAAACAAACAGGAGAAAGGAGGAGGATCTGACAGCTGAAAGTCGACAGTTTTCCCGGCAAACCCCCCTCTCTCTCTCTCTTCGTAGCTGCTTTCACAGCTTTCATCCCTTTCTCCAAAAATCTCGCAATTTGGAATCGCATTCTAATGCCGATCTTACTGCCGATTCTCCGATGACAATGGCGAACGGAGTTTGCCGCGATCTCCGAGATAGATTATGCGACAGATACTTTCGCTTCTTCCCTTGTCTATCCAATCCGGGTATTGTATTCCATCTCTTTAATTTCTCTTATTGGTCTGGCTTTCGCGTTAATACGAAACTTCCTTGTTGACTTCTCCCCTTGTTTCTGGATGATGTTTATGCTGAATTTGTAGCTAGAAGATCGTCGGTATCTGTGAAGGTTGGCTTAGTGATACTCCATCTGGTCTATGTCGGAATCCTCTTTCTATTTGATAGGGATTTGATCAATACCACCAAAAGTCACCCCTGGTATCGTTCTTTTTCCATTACAATTGTTCACTTTTGGAATATGCTGCTTTGTCAATTTCACGAATCTGCATTTCAACTAAAACTTGGGAAATTTAAAAAAAGATTATAAGATTGTTGGTTAATTCTGTGAAATTTTAATTTGAAAACCTAATTGCAATTTCTGCTGGTTGCGGGACTTTGGGGTACCTTGAATTGGTGTTTCAGTGACTTGGCTTACTTAATTTTGTCTGGAAGATGAATTTGCTCAATATTTGATAGTAGTTTTCCTCTTTGTCATCAGCTTTTTCAGTTCTGACTAGATTTATCATTCATCTATCCCATTTGACAATATCAAAATTATTCATGTGGATTGAAGTTGATTTGCTCTAATTGCTATTGAGTAGGAAAGATTGAATGGTAGAATGGGTTATTCTGTCTTGTTGATTTATGTGTTTGAACTTTGAACTAGTTTAAAGATCAACTGATTGCACATAGCAAATACTCGAAAGCAGTTAACATAAGCATATCAAATTTTATTCAGCAACACAAACACAAACAGTATATTAATACTAAAAATTCAATATGATTAGATCCAATTCAGTGACTGCACAGCGCAGATCAAATTTGTATACCCTATATTCCCCTATATACAAACGGGTCGAAGAGTACTAGTATAGGGAATAAAGTTGACACTACTAAATTTATCAAAGTTATGTCTACCAACGAGTTCCAACTTCCCCTCCATCGTATACACATACACTCTTGCTTTAGTTGCAACAACCAAAGCTTTCCCTCCGCACACAACGCCGTAGTCAAATATCTCCTTCCCTTGAACAGACCTCAGTATTTGTCGTTCCGTCTTCTGCATTACCTTCCTCCAGGACGACTTCTCCAATACCCACACTGTCAACTCCTCGTTAACCCACCTTACAAAGCAAATACTGGAGTCGTCCCATTTGAGCAACTTAAATCCCTTATGTTTCCACCTTAAATCGATTACGTCCAAGGATCCCTCTGGTAACTCGATCTCCTTCGACGACTTCTTTTTGAGGTCGAATGCAACTATACAAGGCGGTTTGTAGTCAATATGATCAATTCCGCTGGTAACATAATAGTGTACGATGAGCCCTTCTGAGAGAATCGCTACGGGCATATCGTAGTGTACATCTCGTCCCTTTATGGTGACATCACACATCTCCTCCTCCCATTTTCCGTTCGAGTATATAGCAAGATAATTCTTCATTAGACCCCATACTTGATCTTGGCTCATATCTTCTATCGTGTTGTTGACGAAGACCGCAAGCATGTAATCATTAGGAAAATTACTGCTTTCAGGATAACCACACTGGATTACCGGAATAAACCGGTCTAAGTGACGATTGATTTCGAATCCCGAGCGAGAGAAACTCGGAAGCCGAGCCCAAGTAGCGGTAAGTGGATTACAAACCAAGAGTTCAGCATTACGACCTAACTGACCCACGAGAAGTAAGCCATTATGGGATGCAAGAATGCAACTTGGACGTTGTGGGAGGAACTCAAGCGATTTGCAGGGGAGTCCGGAGTCGCTCAATGGGAGAGGGTAAAATTTGAACTTGGCCGGCGTTGTTGTGTTGTTGGACTGCATAAAGAAACTATCTTGTCGGCCTAGAGCATGCAATGTTTGCTTCTCCGTAAAAAGACGTTCTGAAATTATGTTACCCAACATACTGCGCAACACATATGCGTATTTGATGGCTGATTTTGCAGACATCCATGATACTACCTCGTATAATTGGTTTGGTGTAAAATCTGAAGCATCAATAGAAACACAGATCTTCTTCTGTTTACCGAAAAGGAGAAGAGAAAGAAAATCTGAAGGTGAAGCCATGATGCTCAACTGTTTTAGCCTGGCTGAAATCTGTTGCGCTTTTTTTTTTTTTGTGTGAATCTGTTACGCCTTTTTTTTGTGTGAATCTGTTACGCCTTTACGTCGATTTATATAACGTATAATTCTCCTAATAGAATTAGGCTTAACATAATATCTTTCCTTATATATATTAAAGAGATAAAAGATAATATCTTTTCTAATATATTAAACCTCTTTTCTTTCCTTATATATTAAGGATAGATTGCATCAAAGATATGCGGGTAAGTACCTGACTACCTGAGAATACCCAATTTCTTTTCCCTTCTTAATTTATTATCTTTGGATTAAATCTAATCTTTATATATTTATATATATATTTTAAGAGATAATTGGATGTCTAGTTTATTTTTATGATAGAAGTTTAAGGAATGCACCGTCCTTTTCTTTTCTTGGAATATCAACGAAGACCTAAATAATTCCATTAACTTAATTACAAATGCTTAAGTGATATCGATGAAACTAAAATAGATTAGGTTTACTGTTAGGAATTAGTTAAACCCGGTTCGTGTTAGCTTCCGGTTTATGGGTCTGAGTGTAAGTGTTAGGCCGGTTGGGTTTGTTGATGGGTTGGACAGGGTGCTTGTGTTCTGATAGAAGATGGGCTGAATGCAGGGCCAGTTGGGCCTAGTTGATCGAGGTTCAATGGTAAGCGCCCCAGTCCATCTCACCAGGTTGTGAAGCGGCTTGAAGCGTTGCATGGTTAAAACGCTGCGTTGCTGAAGAAACACCTCGTGGCACTAAGTACTTAAGCTTCCTTCTCTGTCGATGAAACCCTAAGGCAGCCGAAACACCTTACTAAGAGAACCCTAGATCTGAAAGAGAGAAAGAGAGAAAGAGAGAGACACGAGCGAGAGAGAGATCCGAGCCGAGTGCTTCGTCCAAGTGGTTATCTTGAGTCGTTCTCTGTTGTCTAGATCTTGCTTTGCCTCAAAGCACAGATTCTTACCTTTGGTGGTTTACAGACCTCTCGCCTATCTTTGTTCTTGTTATTCTGCTCTTGATCTTGTATGGTTTTCTTGTGTTTTTTGAATGCTCCTTCTGTAACCGTTCTTCACTGTAACTCTACCTAGTGGATTGGGCTGGCTCTCCCCTCCTGAGATCCCGCAGAGTAGAGGTTAACTCGAACTGTGTCACCAAACTCTTTGTGTTCATCTGGTTTTGAAACACTGGATCGATCTAGATCCAGTTGTGTTTGATTTGAAAAAGCGATATAGTTTTAACAAATTGGTATCAGAGCATGGTTTTCTTGTTTCTTAAAGTTGAAAATCTGTTTTTGTAATCAAAACGATCTCTCCTTTACTCTTCAAGTTTTTGTTCTCTGGAACCTCTGATTTTTAAAAAATTGCTTCCGCTCAAATCTATCAGACCTTCTCTCGTTTTTTCTTTCATCAAAACCGATTGTGAAAACTTCTGGCCTGTTTTAAAAACTCCAGGAAAGAGGATCACTCCTTCAAGCATTGTTGCTTAAGGAATCCTAGGTACAAGAGAATCGAAAGAACTCAAAACTTACAGTGTTTTGAGGATCTTTGATCTCTTAACAAAGGACGGCAGGATCTTTAATTCCAAAAGGCTGCCTCCTCCATAGACCCTAAGTACGACATCTGGGATTGTGTCTCCTTAGACACGGGACTATGTCGGAAAACACAGTGAGGATCAAGCCCTTTGATGGCACCTCGGACTTTGCCATATGGCAACTGAAGCTGAAAGCAATCCTAATCAAGGAGAAATGCTGGACCACAGTACAAGGAAAGTTCCCACCGGATACTTCCCCAGATAGGAAACAAGAGCTTGAGGAGCAAGCTCACTCTGAGATTTTTATACGATTAGCTGACGACGTGGCTCGTCAGGTTGTAAGTCTCACTAACCCTTCTTTACTCTGGAAAAAATTAGAAGATCTATATCTGAAAAAATCTTTGCCTAGTCGTATATCTCTGTTATGTAGATTGTTCAATTTTAGAATGAATGTCAATTTGTCTTTACATGATAATTTAGATATTTTTCTGAAATTAACTCAAGACCTAGAAAGATGCAATGATAAGATCTCTGATGACCATTCTGCTATACTTTTATTGAATGCCCTGCCTAGTCAGTTTGACAATTTTAAAGATGTTATCCAGTTTAGTCAGGATGAAATATCTAAAGACAAAATACTGGAACAAATAATACAGAAAAATGAAAGTATGAAAGTCTTTAAAACTAGTCATAAAACTGATGACAAATCTGAGGCCCTTATGATGAAAGGAAATAAAAGAAACAAATCAAAATATAAGCAGAAATATGAACCAGAAAAGAATAAAAACACTTACTCAAACGATTCTGATAAAAAGAATAAAAAATGCTTCTACTGCAGTAAACTAGGACACTACCAGGAAGAATGTAGGAAGAAAAAGAAAGATGAATCTAGCAAAGATAAACCTACTCATTCTGCATCTTTATGTGTATCTGATTATCCTAATGAACTGCTTGTTTGCTCATCTAAACATGATTACTCTGAGTATAATATGCCTCTTAATGCATGTTTGTATCATCATGAAATTCTAATGTGTGCTACCTCTTCTAGTACCATGAATGATTGGATCCTTGACTCTGGATGTACTATGCATGCTACTTCTAATAAATCTGTTTTTAGTAGCATCGATCTGTATAATGCTGGAGAAGTTATGCTAGGTGATAACACTAGTTTAGCTATAAAAGGAATTGGAAATGTACCTTTATGTATGCATGATGGTGTTACTAGAGTATTACAAAATGTTAGATGGGTTCCTAAACTTAGGAGAAACTTATTATCAGAATCTGTCTTTGATAATTTGAACTGTACCATTGTCACCAAAAATGGTGTTAGAGATGTGATTAGAAATAATGTTGTACTAATTAGAAGCATTAATAAAGGAGGCCTATATCATGTTATTACCTCACCTGAAATTAATCTGTCTAAAACAACCAATCTAATGACTCTAGCCCAAACTACTCTCCTACACAGTAGACTGGGACACATGGGAAATAAGGGAATGCTTAGTTTGTACCAACAAGGTCTAATAGATAATAAACCTGCTAACCTAGATATATGTGAAACCTGTATTTTAGGAAAGAAAACTAAACATAGTTTCACAACCTCTAGTTATGCAGCCGAACAACCTCTAGAGTACATACATTCTGATCTTTGGGGACCTGCACAGGTTGACACCATAGGTGGAAGGAGATACTTTATCTCTTTTATAGATCACTTCTCTAGAAAAGTTTGGGTCTATCTTCTTAAAACTAAAGATGAAGCCTTTGAAATTTTTAAGAATTGGAAAAACCTTGTTGAAACAGAAACTAATAAGAAGATTAAATGTCTAAAAACTGATAATGGGCTTGAATTCTGTAACAAATTATTTGATGAATTTTGTAAAGAACAAGGCATTAAAAGACATTTAACCATCCCTGGAACACCTCAGCAAAATGGAACTGCTGAAAGAATGAATAGGACCTTGCTTGAAAAGGCAAGATGTATGCTAGTTAGTGCTGGTCTCAAACCTTCCCTATGGGGAGAAGCTGTTACTACAGCCTCTTATCTCATTAATAGATCCCCTTCCTCAGCTATAGGATTCAAAACCCCGTATGAACTGTGGACTAATAGGAAACTTAATCTCAAATACCTTAGGCCCTTTGGATGCACGGCCTACACTCATGTGAGTGAAGGCAAGCTGCAACCAAGAGCTAAAAAGGGTATTATGTTAGGATATCCAGAGGGTGTAAAAGGTTACAAACTACTTCTTATTCAACCTGGAGGGTATAAGGTAGTTGTGTCTAGGAATGTTACCTTTAATGAAACTGATTTTCACTTTAAAAATAAACATTCCAGTGAGTCTAGTGGCACTGATGGTGAGTCTGAAGAGAATTCCAATGTTGGAACCTCTTTTTACATGCCCAGTGCAAGTCACAACAATGTTGAAATTGAATTCGACATTGGTGACTATTCTGAAGGTAGTGATCTACCTAATGATGATACTACTACTAATGAAAGTAGTAGCTTCCCTTCACAACCTGAACATAGTAATAATTCACATAATCAACAATTAAGGGGGGTAGATGAGCCTAATATTTCTGATAACCTTAGGGATCCTACCTTGTCCCCCAGTGCTGGAACAGGCCATGAAAGCCTCAATGACCTGAGTTCCCCTGGTACAAGACAAGGTAGCACTAACTCAAGTCATTGGGATTTTCATGGTCAGTATCAGCTTACTAGGGACAGGGCTCCTAGGACTATCATCCCAAATAAGAAATATGCTAATATTGCTGAATATGCTCTTATTACTGCTTCAATTGTGAAAAATCCCTACACTCCTAAAACTTATGAACAAGCTGTTAATTGTAAGGATTCAAAACACTGGATAGCTGCTATGAAAGATGAAATTGACTCTATGCATGCTAATAACACTTGGACCTTAGTTAATAAACCTAAAGATTCTAAGCTAGTTCAGTGTAGATGGATTTATAAAATAAAAGAAGGTCTATCTCCTAATGAACCTGACAAATATAAAGCTAGATTGGTAGCTAAAGGGTTTACACAGAGAGAAGGAATAGACTATAATGACATTTTTGCCCCAGTAGTTAAGTATAAAACTCTGAGACTTATGCTTGCAATGACTGCTGTTTCTGACTGGGAAATGGAACAAATGGATGTCAAGACTGCTTTTCTGCATGGTGATTTAAATGAAACAATTTACATGTCACAGCCTAAGGGCTTCATTGATTCTACAAATACCAATGCATGCTGCTTGCTTAAAAAATCTATCTATGGATTGAAACAATCTCCTAGACAATGGAATTTAAAGTTTGATTCTTGTATGTCTAAATTAGGCTTTGTCAGAAGTGATTATGATACATGTTTGTATTTTAAGAATGTTAAGAAGCATGATCCACTGTATGTGTTACTTTATGTTGATGACATACTTTTAATATCTCCTTCTAAAGTTCTTATAGCTAGCATAAAACATGATTTGAAAAATCATTTTGACATGAAAGATTTAGGACATGCTAAGAAAATATTAGGAATCTCCATATCTAGGGATAGATCTAAGAAATCCATGTTGTTATCTCAGACTGATTATGTGCATAAAGTTCTGCAGAGGTTTAATATGCTTAATTGTAAACCTACAAATGTACCCTTAGGAGGGCACCTTGAGTTGTCTAAAAAGGATTGCCCTACCTCTGATGAAGGCAAAAATAAAATGTCTAATATACCATATGATGTTGCTGTTGGTTCTGTAATGTATGCCATGTTGTGCACTAGACCTGATCTTGCTTTTGGAATATCTGTATTGAGTAGATATATGTCTAATCCTGGTATACCTCACTGGGATGCTATGAAATATTTGCTCAGATATATGTGTGGAACTAAGGATAAGTGTCTTGCATATAAAGAACATATCTCTCGTACTAACCTGATTGGATTTGTAGATTCTGATTATGCTAGTAACAAGGATAACAGGAAGTCTACTACAGCCATTTACTTCACTTGGGCTGGGAATTGCATTTCCTGGAAGTCACAACAACAGTCTGTTGTAGCCCTGTCCTCAACCGAGGCTGAGTACATGGCAGCTACTGAAGCAGCTAAAGAAGCTACATGGCTCAAAGGCTTATTAGAAGAAATAGAAAACAAGACCTATGTTCCTGTTGTATATACTAATAGTCAAAGTGCTTTGTACTTATGTAAAGATCCTATGTATCATGAAAGAACAAAACATATTGATATCAGGTCCCACTACATAAGGAAGAAAATCAAGCACAAGCAACTGGTGATACAGAATATCAAAGGAGATGTAAATCCAGCTGATTTTGGAACCAAGATTGTCCCAGCTGACAAGTTCTCATATTGCAGAGACTCTTTGCATATCGAGGATGGCTGAAAAAGGGCAGCAACACTGGATCTATGAAGGACAGGAGTACCCCTAATCCACTACTGGCAGTATGCAGCTGTAGAACCTGGTTTAGGAGGGCATTTGTTAGGAATTAGTTAAACCCGGTTCGTGTTAGCTTCCGGTTTATGGGTCTGAGTGTAAGTGTTAGGCCGGTTGGGTTTGTTGATGGGTTGGACAGGGTGCTTGTGTTCTGATAGAAGATGGGCTGAATGCAGGGCCAGTTGGGCCTAGTTGATCGAGGTCCAATGGTAAGCGCCCCAGTCCATCTCACCAGGTTGTGAAGCGGCTTGAAGCGTTGCATGGTTAAAACGCTGCGTTGCTGAAGAAACACCTCGTGGCACTAAGTACTTAAGCTTCCTTCTCTGTCGATGAAACCCTAAGGCAGCCGAAACACCTTACTAAGAGAACCCTAGATCTGAAAGAGAGAAAGAGAGAAAGAGAGAGACACGAGCGAGAGAGAGATCCGAGCCGAGTGCTTCGTCCAAGTGATTATCTTGAGTCGTTCTCTGTTGTCTAGATCTTGCTTTGCCTCAAAGCACAGATTCTTACCTTTGGTGGTTTACAGACCTCTCGCCTATCTTTGTTCTTGTTATTCTGCTCTTGATCTTGTATGGTTTTCTTGTGTTTTTTGAATGCTCCTTCTGTAACCGTTCTTCACTGTAACTCTACCTAGTGGATTGGGCTGGCTCTCCCCTCCTGAGATCCCGCAGAGTAGAGGTTAACTCGAACTGCGTCACCAAACTCTTTGTGTTCATCTGGTTTTGAAACATTGGATCGATCTAGATCCAGTTGTGTTTGATTTGAAAAAGCGATATAGTTTTAACATTTACCTTCTTCATGAGATGAGCCTGAGCTACTGTTTCTCCTGGTGTTATCGGCTGCTAATTTCTACACATTCTTTATTACTTGCAGGGCGGTACCAGAACGAGTTTACCCCTTTAGCGAAGGCATTTGCAGGAATTTGTACAACTTCTGTTGCATTCAGAATGATACTTACAGGTTAGAAAGATTGCCGAGTCCTCAGGAACTTGAAGAAAAGACTAGACCTTATACTTGTCGTCGTGATCTTCTTTGCTGTCGTTGCTGTTAAGAATCTGCTTTCTAGTTTCATTAGTTACCAAGTTCATTACCTATTGCCCCTTGTGGATTTAGCCGCTGTCCGGCTGGGAAGCATTAGGAGCTATGTCGCTATGAGTTTAAATATAGAAAGTGCTCGTATTGTATTGTGGTTGTAGCCTTGTAGGACTGTAG
>BSUD01000168.1:26124-43779 GCA_033239045.1 Fagopyrum esculentum
ATATATATATATATATATATATATATATATATATATATATATATATATATATATATATATATATATATATATATATATATATATATATAATATGTGTATATTTACACACTATACATGTTGTAGAATCTTATAAAGTGTTAAGCTTGAACTTTATAATAATGGCATGTCTGGCCCATCAACAAGGCAGTCAACTACAAAGCATTAATTTATTCAAGTCGGCCATTCAATTACATTAATTAAAGACAATGAATTCGACATATGTCTTGCATTACTTTATTTCATTCATGTGTGATCATAACGATTTAAAGAATACTCCCTCCGATCAAAAATAAGTGTCGTTTTAGCATTAGAAATTTGATCAAAATTATCTGTCGTTTTAAGTTTTCTAGGCCAATAAATGAACAATAATTATAAGAAATGTTCTTGAAAATTGGTGTAAATGATTAATTTTAGTTCTAAAATCTTTCTTATTGGTTTAAAAGAAGGTTAAATATTAAATATGTGATAAGATTTAGAAAAAACTTTACAAAATCTATGTTATTTAATATTTTTTTTAAAAATTGTGTCAAAGGCTAAAATGACAGTTATTTTTGATCGGAGGTAGTAATATTTTTATTTAATATTTTTGTCAATAAAACGACAATTACTTTAAATTAAAATTATTTTCCAAAGTAAGGTAGAATAAATATTTAATTTTAAATATATTTTATTTTAAAATAATATTTATTGTGAAATGAAAGGAATATTCTATATATTAACTTGTAGCATCTACAATGCAATATATATGATTAATGTATGTTGTAAAAGCACTTTTTTTACATTATTATTATTATATAGATTGTTTGAGAGGACCTCAGAAATTTGAAGAATATATAAAGATAGAATTTCCAATCATGTTGGATAGAAGATTTGGATAAGGCAATGTGGTAAGTCGTATATAGTAATTACACATGTTTACTTTTGTACTTGGACATAAAATTTCAACCTCAATTATTACTTAAAAAAACGGTTTTGTAGGTCAGTTTAGGTCTAAAACCTAAACCGAACCGAAAACGATCTTGGTAGGTTCGATTTTAGGTTTTAATATTTTATATTTTCGGTTTTAGGTTCAAATCGAAACTGATCCTACTTTTATAGGTTCAGTTTTCGGTCCAAGGTTTCAAGAAAATCGGTTTTAGGTTCGGTTCGGTTTATTGCGGTTCTGTTCAGTTTAGGATCTATGCTCACCCCTAATTTTAGGACATTGATTGATTAGGACAAATTAGGACATTAACCATTCTTTTATAAAATCAATGTATGTTCAACCTAAATTTTTAAGTTATGATCTTAACAAAACACCAAGTATTAAGGATCATATTAGGTCATTCATCGATCTGTCCAGATTTCTAATTCCATCAAGATTTTTCCACGCATACCATACGAACACCATGCAATAAGATTGAATTAGGTCATTTCTCTATCTATTTTGATTACAACACAATTTTTGCCCGTGTACCCAACATACATCATGTCATAAAAATCGTATTGAATCATTCATCAATCTACTCAGATTTCGACAAGATTTCAACCCGTGAACCAAACAACACAATGCAATAAAAATTGGATTAGACCGTGGCTCTATCTATTCCGATTACTGATTCCAAACACGATTGTGGTAACAAACAAACACCATGCCATAAGAAACGGATTAAGCCATTCCTCTATCTATTCCGATCTTCTTTTTTTTGGAAGGTTGATAAGTAACTCCCAGTTCGATTGGCTTCACCGCTATACATCCGGGACGGGAATAAGTCGTGGCAGGAGGATTCGAACTCGAATCTCCAGACTAATACTTAAGTATTCTAACACCACATCCCACTAGACCAACTGAGTATTGATAATTCCGATCTTTGATTCCAACAGATTTATGCTCGTATACCAAACAATAGATGTTAGAAGAATCTGATTAGGTCATTCCTTTATCTATTTTGTTTTCCGATTTCAACACGATTTCACCCTTAAATCAAACGACACAATGTCATAACTCATAAGAACCGAGTTATGACATTCCTCCATCTATTCCGATTTCTAATAAAGACAAATTGGATTTACTTGAAGAAAATAATTAAATGTTGATGGTGGGGTATAATTAAGTAACCAACAAACCGACTTTAGCCAACACTCAATAATTAAGCACAAAATCAACAAAGCTTTCCTTCTCAAAATCATTGATTTGTTCACTAATTAGACCACAGGTGTTCATAAGATTTGGTGTACACGCATATAGTCATATAATTAATTTTAAATTAACATATATGTGGATATAAACTCACTAAATCTTCTAACCAAAATTGTTGGATTAAATTTGTATTTATTTTAATTAACATATATATATATATATATATGTGGATATAAATTCACCAAATTTTCTAACCAAATTGTTGGATCTAATTCGTGTAAAATAGAAATTGAAAACAATGAATTTTGGTTTTATTATCATGAAAATTCAGAAACGTTTAGGGGCCGTTTGATTGTAAATTCGAAAACGAAAAGGAATTTAGTCTACTTATACGGTTGTATATTTATAAATTTAATTTTAGGTAAATGTTTTGTATTCTTAATATAAAATGTATTTCTATTATTCTAATATATATGAGAATATTTGAAAGTTTTTTGGAAGAAGAATAAAGATATTATTATTTAAAGTTGTAATTAATTTATGTTATTTGTCAATCTGAGAGTTATTTATACTAAATGTAAAATTCACAACTAATGTTATAAATTAAATTGTAAATTATTAATTTAAATTATTTTTAATATTTCTTTTTTAAATAAACACAAGAATTGCATACTAGAAGTTTAACAGACGATAAAAATAGGTTACTGTATTACACAATTTTTTTAAAATAAATTAATTTAAATAAAAACATTTACAAAAATTATTAATTAAAGATAAATCGCACAAGTGTGGACATGATACTATTTTGTCCTAATTTTATTTTTAAAAAATTAAAACAAAAATAAAAACTTTATACTATTCATAATCAATTGATAAATATAGGATAACTAAAATTTTATCAAATCACTGGGTCCAAAAAATTCGACGCCGAACTATTTAAAGACATAACATAACAACTTTGTAGTCAACAAAACAGAGAACAAGTCACGGAACTCAAAAAATGTATATTAATCAACAAAAGTCAAACCCAAAACCTTCACGTTTATTCTCGTATGTCCCATTCGTTCCATCATCTGTTGAGATGTATATCCCACGTCGAAAATATAGTGCTAACGACTCTTGACAATTGATTTTAACATGAAACACCACTGAACTTATATATGTTATGTTAACACCTAATACACATGTACGGTCATATACAGATGGTCTCGTCTACGGTTCAATGAACTTTAACATCACCTTTACCATTCTCTATACATCTTGGTTGGTATGTTAAGAGAAAGGAGATCTAAATTGAGAGGATTTGGGGGGCACTTAGGATGGCCCAAGCATACAATAATGCAAAGTGCAATACAATAAGCATGAAGCACCTGGCTAGGGGCCGTCTTATGTTGACTTATTGTTTTGCTAGACTCCCACTTTCCACTTGAGTTGCAATGGACCCATCAAATGAGTTAAGTTTTAAGTAGCTTTTGCTAGCTATAAAAGGCCATCATATAGCTAAATTATCACTTCATTGCCTCCCTACACAATGCCCTTATAGTTTGAAGCTTACTTTTATGCATGCCCTGATTTAGAGTTATAACAATGAAACAACACAAACTATACTTGTTGGGGAAGTTAACTTTTAGGATATGCAAAAGGAAGAAACTAGGGTATAGTTCTAGTGAGATACTAACCCTAAAGCAAGAGTTGCCTTTGACATTAGACTCTAGAGCCAAAAGTTCACTTTGAAAATAGACCATGTACTATATAATGGGTTAAGGGAAAACTCGTCGATTTAATACCGTGGAAGTGTAAGACCCGAGGTCTTAGATTGCTCCCACACGAGTACGCTTAACTCCAGAGTTATTTGTCCTCACTCTACCACTGGAAAAGAAGAATTCTTGTTACACATGGGTAGCAACCCATCCTTATAAGTCAATCACAAATCCCCATTCAAATGATATACAAGATGTTACAGGAAGTAGGCGCGAATCTAGTGTAATCAGTCTCATGCCGAATTACTTGTAGAGTTGTATTGTAGGCGAATCCACCCCCGGACTCCATACGAGAGGGTTTTCGTCTCCCTTGACCCCAAACCTCGTTGAAAGGCAACGAAACCCCGTTCAGACTCAGGGCCGACACTGTCCCCTGGATTCCCATGACATGGAGGACTTCATGTTAGGATAATCTGATTAACAAAAGGTTTTGAGGCGTAAACCATTTTCTTTAAGGTAATATTTGCTCATTTATCTTGTTGTTGGGTTTCAAGAAAATTCTCTTTTAAGGATACAACAATATGAAATCGATCTACCTTTCAAAATGGTGACATCAATTCCGTTTTATAGTCCTCTACCAAGACATTTAAATTGTCGGTTAAAACAATTAAAGACAGTTGGTGGAAATACTATCAAATAACCAAAAAAAAAAAGTTAATTGATCCCGTTATATATAATTTTAAACATACTTCTCAAAACAACCATAAATCAATCAGTTAATGACAGATGATCCCCACATATAAGGAGGGTCATTAAATGATCCACAATCAACCTGAAACAATTCCAAATCTCAAATATAAAACTATATATCTCCAACACTTCATTCCCCTCAATTTCTGACTGAATCTGTGAAATATGACATTCAAGGTATATCCACGTCTTAATACAATCTACAAATTATATACTCTTAACAAATTTATACAATAGCTACGAGTAACATGAATCAAAACATACTCCCAAGTCCCAACCCATAATCCAAACTAGACTGAAAAATGTAGTCAACATCTACATTATAATACTAAAGTTACAACCTCTATCAAAATCTAAGCTAAAGGTGCCCTAATCAACAAGCTAAGCACACATATACACAATTCAAATATCTATGATAGTATGTCGTTGGAGATGGACGTGTAGTTAAGTCATTTTTACGTGGTCACTAAACAAACATAAATTGAGGGATCGTATTATTGTGATTTGTGATCTTCTTCTCCATGTGCAATCAATGAGAATGTGCATTTGTACGTGGTCACACTATAAAGGATCGATCATATAAGTCATGATCACAATTTTGACCTTGGAGAGTGAAAGGTCAACAAATTTTCTTCGGATAAAATTAGATTAAACAAAGATTTTTATTATATAGATAGACAAAGAAAGTCCTAGATACTAAGTAACAAGCATTAGGGTTTCTTAAAATTTTAGGTATTATGTTTGGGTATTGAATTTTAAAAGTGATAATTTAAGTATTATGCTTAGGATATTAAATTTTAAGTATGAAAATTCAGGTATAACGTTTTGATATTATAGATAAGATATATTTATAATTTTGAAAAAATAAAATCCAACTTTTTTTGATCCGGGGAAAAAAAATTCGACCAGTTCGAAACTCAAAAACTACAATATTTATTTGTATACCTAAAGTATATATTTAATCTAGAAGACTACTTTATCCACATGTGACAATAAAATTACATAAAGTTCTATATGTTGAAAATAAATTTGAATATTACATCCATCTCGTAATATATGTCGTTTTATAATAACATATGCAATTACTGAAACTATCTAATAAACTTGTTATGTTTTTTCCACGTTTATAGAAAAATGTTGGGTTATGGAGTTCGAAGTATTATATCTTGTGTCATACTTCTCTCTTGAAAAACGATATCAATATTATATTGAAGCTATAAAATATGCATTAACGTTTACATTGTTAGTCGAATCGAATTATAGATAAGTTTGGGCATATTCGGTCTACTCAAGCTGAATTTCAATGGTTTTTCTTCTCTACTCCGTCTAAATGTGATCTCAACTTAAACGTAATTACTCTGTATTAAAATTCATTTTTTTGGCGTAGTTAGAATGCGTTATAAAACTTCCTTTTAATAATTATAAATTCGCATTTAAGAACATATATAGCTCCTCAATAATATATTAAAATATCTTTTTATAATATATTAATAATAAGAAGAAGAATGTATTGAATAAAAACAAATGGCAAATAGGACATATAAATTGATATAAAAATCCATCTTTAGCATAAAGAGATTTACAAAAGCAAATGGGCGGCAGATTTGGTATATGGTGGGAATCAGTCGATGAGATATATGGTTCAAATTGAGTTGTGTGAAAACATACATTTGATCTCTTCTCATCTTAAAGAGATAGAGATCATATTGTCAAGTATATTGTAGGGTTAAATTAAAAAGGTCTTTTTTCACTTGGCTTTCAATTTGAAGATGAAGAAGAATAATCTTGAGGAACCCTAGTAGATTCTTGGCTTAAATTCTCAAAATTTGACTCAAAGTATACTTTTGAATCGAGTTAGTAAATAGAGCAAGTAGTTTTACAATCTATCATCTATTTATTGTATAATATTGAGCTTAGGGTTGTACACTTATGGACCGGACCAAAAAATACAGTCTTGAACCACAATATTTCGGTTCAGTCTGATTTCGATCCGCGTAATTTTTTTGAGTAAAAATAGGCTCATAATGACCTGTTTATCTATATATAAACAGGTCATTATGAGCATGTTTTTATACATAACTTGACTCAAAACATATTTTTGAAATATGAGTTGAATGAAAACTAATTATTGTTAATTAGAATATTATTCAAATTGACTCGTATCCTGAATTTGAAATTGTCTATCGGGTTAAACCCGTTTTTAACGTGGATTGATAGTCCGAATTGAGTTTGGATTTATCCCAACTCAGAATGATTAATTTTCACTTGGGAATGTAAACATATTCATGAATCATTTTGCATTATATTGGATTTTAGCTTTTGAACCTTTTTTAAAATAATTAAGCCGGATATTGAGTCAAATCCAAAAACATTATAGAAGAGCAAACCGAAACTCTGATTTGACACTTCAGGTCCGATTGTCCAAAAACCGATACACACAAAAAAAAAAACTAATACACCTTTTGATTTTTTGAATCTATATTCATATATACACTCTACTTTAATTTATGTTATTAATTCTAAACAAGTTAGAACATTTTTAGTAAAATTTGAATTATTTCAAACTTTTTTGTTAATTATTTGACCATTTAAATATCCAACATACTTGGATTCGACCACGTTTTCATATATCAACCTCATGTAAGATGGGTTGCCACAAATGCCATCTCTTGTCCTAACCCCTTTTAAAAGTCACATAGACAACTTTTTACCAATTTATTAACTTTATTTAGCATAATTAAAAGTATTATTTGACCATGTTTTAGTAGAAATAAACTAAGATAAAGGGATGATGCATTATAATTAAGGTAAACATAAATGAAGAAACCCACATTTTATAACATAAATTATGACTAATACTACATTTTAATTTTTATTTTTGGTAATCCTACATTTTAATATAAGTTGGGTTTGAATGCTCCTAAAAATAATTTAGTATTGAACAAATATAACCTTAAAAGACATACTTTTCATACTACATTTTACTCTAGTATTACATAGTTTTTGTTTTAAACTCAATACTACACGATTGATTTATAATACATGACATCTAAACTAAATCATGGCGGGAATTTGGCCAGATTAAATTAATCCAATCTTAGTCTTCGTTTATCTTTAAGTAGACTATTTTAGGAGATTTGGTTTAAACCATGGATGGTTCAAGACTAGGATAACCTTTGGAGTTCAAATTACACTCTAAAATCGTTTGATAATTATATATATAGATATCAGATATAAATATTAAATCATATTTCGTACTCTGTGACCTTATTTTATAAGATTTAATAATATATGTGTCACGTGCAACAAGATAAAACTTTAATAGTTATTTTTTTATTAATATGACACGTCGTCTTTTTTATTTTCTTTTTTCTTTTCTTACTTAATAGATAATTAACTTAAAACAACTTATTTTTTAATGAATGATCTTTACTAATATTTGATATTTCCATATTAGTAGTAAAGTCTTAATCCATGTCTTCCTTCATTGACCAACCTTTTAGGATTTGAATTCAACAATATAATACAAAGATAGTGACACAATTCTATAACAACACAATATAATAATCCAATCAAACCCTAATTAGTTAAGTGGTCAAATTCTACATATGCCATGTGGTCATCCTAGAGTTGAAATACAAAGAAAAAAACAAAGAAGAAAACTTTGCCTCTAATCTTAATCCAATGAAAAAGCTAAATACACCGGAATTATATAACTAACGTCAAATTTAAACGTAATACGGCAGCGCTCAGTAGGCGCCGGTGCCCAAATTTTTTTTTTAAAAAAAATTTCCAGGAAAAAAGAAAAAAAAAATTTATATAAATTTTGGGCGCCGGCAGATGACGCTGGCGCCCAGATAAAAAAAAACTATTCGAAAAAACTGATTCTTTACTTCAAAGGGTTCCAAAAATATAAAAAATTTGGGTGCTGCCTGATGGCGCCGGCGCCTAGTGTTATTAAAAAGAAGGCGCTAGCGTCATTTGTCGGCGTCCAAGTTGAACGCCGGTGCATTGCGATTAGTTTTTGCTCTTGTGAATTTAAGTTCCGTGTATATAACACGCCCTAACCCAAAAACACCAACAAAGTGTGCCTAAATATGATTGGACCACATGGCATGATGACAACCCTGCCAACTTTGTTCTTCTTCCCCACCAGGGACCCCTAATGCAATTACTAAGAACCTGCTAGGCTTCATCTGGTCCTATAAAGATGCCAATATTCAACTTTCATGTCAAACTAGCTTACAATTTCAGAAAGTGCCCTCCTTTCCAATTTTCTAAAGCCATTTTACCTTTTCAATAATTACCAAAAAATCCCAAATTTACCACCTTTATAAATACAATTTACAAATGAAGACATCAGCTTTGGAAGACTGGGTTTAGAAATTAAACACTTTTTAGACTCATCATTGCATTGATCTTGTCAAGAGATAAATTATTCCTTCACTTGATCCCCTTTTCATTTTATTATATTAACTCTTTTTAACTTTTTTTTATATCAATATATTATGGTATTGCAATTCAAATTTGGGTTTGATTTATATACGATATTCGACGATATTTATTATTCGAAGTGAAATAAAAATCACATCTTGGGTCAAATTGACTAAAGATAGGCAAGTTAAAAATCGTATCTTGGGCTAAATAAAGGCATTATAAACTTTTGGATTTGACTCGATATCAATATATTATGATATTTATTATTCGACGATATTATATTAACTTTTTTTAAAAAAAATTTATATCAATATATTATGATATTGCATTTCAAATATGGATTTGATTCACATTCGATATTCGACGATATTTATTATTCGAAATGAAATAAAAATCACGTTTTGAATGAAAATGACTATAGAAAGACGAGTTAAAAATCGTATCTTGATTCTTGAGCTGAAGAAAGACATTATAAACTTTCCAATAACATGGATAAAAAAATTCTAATTCATAAAAAAATTTCAAAATTAGACTATTTAGTTACATTTTATTTTTAAATTAAAATGATATACTACATTAATAATCCTATAAAAATCGTATTTAAATTAAAAATAAACTCTTTTCATTAACTTCACACTTACATTAGTTCAGATAATCTTCTTTATCCCAAACACCTCCATCAAACTTCATATATATATATATATATATATATATATATATATATCAAGGGTGCGGTTCCCATGAGAACAATCTTATTGTGTATCATGAGAACAAACTTAGACCGTCGGATGGTAAGTATTAAAGGTCGAGATTTAGGGTAGATATCATAATTATTAATAACTACGAATAATAATAACTACGAATAATCCATTCAACCACAATAACAACAAATAATTCATTCAACCAACAATAACTACGAATAACACATTAAACGTAATGGCACCTTCGTAACAAAACTAAACTTGACTACGAATAATATATTTTTGTTCTCATAATTACACAATAAGATCTGTTCTCTCGTATATATATATATATATATATATATATATATATATATATATATATATATATATATATAATCCTCTGTACTGTCTCCAACCTAACAAAAGAGGCAATAAAAACTGTACTGCTATATTCTGTATTAAACACACTACCGCTTCCTGCATTAACCTCCAGCAGTTATGAGTTGGCCAATTTGCAAACTGGTCCTGCATTTTTTACCACCTGAATTTACCATTTACCATTTACCTTTTACCTTTCACCAATTCACCATGAATGGCTGATTTCAGACAACAGCAAGATGGTAGAATCTTCATATTTCAGCTTTCTTTCTTCCACTACCTTTCTTGTCATTCTTACTAATGACCCACTAATCACATCTCCATTCTTAACACGGATTCAATACGGAACTAATCATACTGTTAATACCCAAAAAAAAAATATATTAAAAAAGATTTTCTGAACTCTGATTATATATATATATTACATTCATAACAAAGCCATTAAAAAGCACAGCAAAAAACTTACTTGCTCAATATAATATACTCCATTGACACTTTTGTGTTGCAGCAACTTCAAATTCAGGAATATAAAACTATGTCATATTCCTGCACAAAATCTTTCATCAAACGCTTCTGTACAGATGAGCTTCAAGTTGAAAGTAGCTTCCATTATGGTAGCTTCTTCTCCGGCGAAGTCTTGCCGTCTCTCGGAGCTCGGATTAACCGATCAACCAAACTCCGCAAACATATCATTTCTCCTTATGATCCTTACTACAGGTGATAAATCAAACCAGCTCACCTGCACATCATATACATATATATATATATATAGTTTGCAGGAAATGATTGGATTGAGTCTGTGTTTTTTTTGCAGGGCATGGGAGATGCTGCTCGTCGTTTTGGTGGTTTACTCTGCTTGGATCTGTCCATTTGAGTTTGCCTTTCTGAGATACAAACAGGAAGGGTTCCTGTTCATTCTTGATCACATTGTGAATGGCTTCTTTGCAGTGGATATTATCCTGACTTTCTTTTTAGCATATGTTGATACCCATTCTTATCTGCTGGTGGATGATCCCAAGAAAATTGGAATCAGGTCAGTTTAATGATTGTTTTGTTTAATGTTTCTGTCTTTTTTTTAAAAAAAATAAAATAATAATGTATAAAAATGCTTTGATGATAGGTACCTGTCAACTTGGTTCATCTTTGATGTCTGTTCTACTGCACCACTTCAATCTGTTAGCCTTCTCTTTACTGCTCATAATGGTGGCCTTGGGTTTAAAGCTCTCAATATGCTCCGGCTATGGCGTCTTCGTCGAGTCAGCTCTCTATTTGCAAGGTAGGATAAAATCTCACTGAACTTATGTGTTTACACAAAATCTCTTATCACTTACAAAGTTACTAAATTCCTGCAGGCTAGAGAAGGACATCAGATTCAATTATTTTTGGACGCGTTGTACGAAGCTGATCTCGGTAAGCCTAATGCAAATAGGGGTGTTTATACGAGTCGAATGAGCCAAGTCGAGCCTTAGCATGCTCAAGCTATAAACGAGCCGAGCCCCGAGGAGCTCTTCTAAAATAATGATCATATAATTTTATTTTAGACGAACGAGCTTGAGCATGCCAGCCGAGGTCGAGAAGCTTGTCTCATGTATCAACCTTAAATGCATGCAAAGCCCTCAATCACACCCTCATTGTGATAGTTTGAGACTTTCAGGTGTAAATCCATGTCTTTTTTTTCTTCTTGTTGATTCAGGTTACACTATTTGCTGTGCATTGTGCTGGCTGCTTCAATTATCTGATAGCTGACCGGTACAGCGATCCGAAGAAGACCTGGATTGGAGCTGTAAATCCAGATTTCAAAGGGGATAATGTCTGGAATAATTATATAATTTCAGTTTACTGGTCAATAGTTACACTTACAACAACTGGATATGGTGATCTTCATGCTGAGAATACCTGGGAGATGCTGTTTGATATCTGCTACATGCTATTCAACTTGGGTCTTACCTCGTACCTCATTGGAAACATGACAAACCTTGTAGTTCATGGAACAAGTCGAACAAGAAACTTCGTGAGTTCAAGAATCAAATATGAGACATTCCTACATTCATCAATCATAAATCCTATGTTTTTCGGATATACTGACAATAACTTAAAATTGTGCTGCAGAGGGATATGGTGAAAGCCTGTACAGAATTTTCTGCTAGAAATCAGTTGCCGCCATGGATACAAGAACAGATGATATCACACATATGTCTAAGGTTCAAAACCGAAGGGCTCAAGCAGCAAGAGACACTTTGTGCACTGCCTAAAGCCATTCGTTCAAATATATCATATCATTTGTTCTATCCTGTTGTTCAGAGAGCTCATCTCTTCGTCGGAGTTTCTCATGACTTCCTCTTCCAAGTGGTAATAATTGAAGGGCCTGTCTCGCTTATACAAACTAGGTCCTTATTATTTTATAGATTATTTATTTAATTTTAAAAACAAAAGAGCATACTTGACGTTACATTAGGCAAAAAAAGCCTACTTAACCAACTCACCTGTAATAATTTGCATCTAGCATGATCAAATGTATTCCTATATGGCTATATTACATCTAGCATAATAACATATCTATTTTCTTTCTTAAAAGGTTTCGGAAATGGAGGCCGAGTACTTCCCACCTAGAGAGGATGTGGTTCTGCAAAATGAATCACCAACAGATCTTCACATACTAGTTTCTGGGGCAGTGGTAAGTATTTGTACAGATATACTAAATCCCCTTGTTTAGTTTCGAACTGTGCTGATTAGTTTTTTTGTGTTATTTTGTTGTGTTTGTGTAGGATATTATAACGCGTGTTAACGGGAATGAGCAGGTATTTAAGATCAGAAATCTTTGCAAGAAAATAAGATTAGGCAAACTCTGTTCATACTAACCACTGAAGTTACATACAGGTTGTTGGAAAAGCATTTGCTGGGGAGATATTTGGAGAGATAGGAGTCCTTTGTAATAGGCCACAACCGTTTACTGTGCGGACGACAAAACTTTCGCAGATACTAAGGTTGAGCAAAGCTACACTGATGAATATCATGCAAGCAAATAAAGAAGACGAGATCATTATAATGAATAACCTGATTTTGGTAGGGGTTTAGTTTGCAGTACTTTATGGGTTTATACTCCTGCAAGATAAAATGCTAAAATTATGTCAAAAATCATTTGCAGAAACTTAAGGCATTTGATAACTTGGGGTTTTTGGGATCACAAACAGAAGATAGATTCCCAAACAATGAGCAGAATCATATAAGAGAGGATGGAGATGCAAATTCAGCAGTTGAAGATGAACTCCATTCAGCAGATACTGATGGTAAAGTCAATGTGGTCAAGATTCAATTGGAAGAGGAAGATTTGCCAAATGGAGATTCTTTAGGATGGCCAGAAGAGTGTCTAGTAATGCAGCAAGAAGAAAGTGACAAGAACAAAGTTGTTGAAGATAGCCATATGATTGAAATCAAAGAGAAGGAAAGATTAAGCCAAATTACCAGAGCCAACTCCAAGAATAATTCTGCATCCGGAAGATCCATCACAAGCTGTTCTCCTCGCGTTGGTTATGAAGAAACTCTGCGAGAACGAAAGAGAGTAACCATTCATATGCAGAAAGTAAGTAAGCTGATTCTTCTACCAGATACTTTTGAAGAGCTGCTCAAGATAGCAGGTAAGATCTTTCATTTCCGAAGAGTGTCAATACAGCAAACTCATTTTTGTTGCTTTTAGTTTCTTCTGACTTGCAAATGGTGCATGATTGCAGGGCAGAAGTTTGGAGGCTGTACCTTTACAAGAGTAATGAACAAAGAAAATGCAGAAATAGATGATATAAGTGTCATAAGAGATGAAGATCATCTATTTCTCCAATGAAGAAGAAAGTAGTCCTTAAATGTCTGATCCAAGTATATAAGTTAGTGTCTGGATTGGCAAATTAGCCTGTAATTTTTAGGCCTTGTACACAAAGCAGTGGCCTGAGAACAAGTTCAGTAAACTGTAACTTTCAGGCAATTTTCAGAGATTATGAATTGGTAAAAAACAACAGAAAATCGTACAAAAATTGTTTCCAAAGATTCAGCAAAGCTACGTTTTGTTCCGGGATCTATTACATTCAAGTAGAAAGCTCTGTAACCTATAGCCAACAAAACCTTCTAGTACTATGGTCGCGGATCACTAACATTAGCACCATTGATCCCTTGAGAGCTTGTGAGCCGTACACTCCCGCCTAATAACTAACTTGTATAGGAAAAGCCAGAACAAATCATGAAGACTGTCTCTCTACTCGTGATTTCTGTACTGGGTATCTGATTTAAGTCTTCTTCTCCACCACGAAAAAGAATGACTGTCTACTGAGTATTCATTCACTCACTCTTCACAGAGTCATGAATAACAGGGATAGGATGTGCCTCTGTGTTGAAGACGTATTTGTCCAACGGAATATGAGAACTATCCCCAAATAACAAGAACAAATACTTGAGTGTCTCGCCTAAGAAGAAAGTTTCCATCTTATCCCGACGAATAGGAGGAAGTGCAGTGACGTCTTCAAGGGAAGTATAACCACCAGAATCAACCTTCGTGTACTTTTCAAACGCCTTGAAAATTTGCCATCCCCACTCACGATACCTACAAGAAAAACAGTGTTCATTGACTAAGTCGACAAATCGAAGAACATTGGAAAAGCTGTAATGTTGTATCCAGTGTGTTTATAAATTCTATAACATACTTTGGGTCTTCAGTAATGCGATATAGAACGAAGAGTGATTCTACTGTTTCCGGACGCAGAAGATTGTGGCGGTCAGCAGGCTTGATTATAATGTCTCTGGCATATTCAGAAGTCTTATTTCCACCATCAAGGCCTGCCTCAACGAAGTCCTGATCCACACAAGAACAGTTGTCAATGTCTTAAAGAACAGCACGTTGGCAATGCAAAGCATATTATAAGTTAGAGGATGAATGCAGTCAACAATAGGTACAATCAGCAGAAACCAAAGCAAAAAGCATGGCACTAGCCCTTTGTTTTTTAGCCCCTGCATAGTAAGTGCTATGATAGACTGATCGTATTGATCAACTACTAACCTTCATATGGAAGTATGCGATTTCGGGAGCTAGACCTGTAGAAGTTACAGAATACATAGCAACACATGTCTTAGTCAGGTCCTCAGCAAGCTTTAAATTCTCAATATCTTGAGTACTGAGCAAATTTTCTTTCACGGCCTTTGCCTTTGTGAAACCTTTTGTGGCCCCTAATGCAAGAGTACCAGGCAAGAAACACACCTGCAGCCAGAAGTAACAGAGGTATATAGAATAATTAATCAATTCATGCTGTTGGAACAGATGTGAGAAAGCAGAAACGGTAACAAGAAAGTAAACACATTTATGTGGTTCACTATTACATCTATGGGCAGAAAAGAGTTCTGTTTTATTAAGTATATTAATAAATTCGGGATACAGCCAGGGTAAGCATACAAGATATTATATAGCAACCTTTGGGTCCACGTTTATTCAACGGGAATACAGTTTATGGATTTTGAACCAAATAAGACATTAATTATTTTGTTTTTCTATTATATATGGTGACTAGCTACAGCTTGTAACTCCTGAGACTTGAAATGGAATTACAGAACTGAGTTTCCATAATTGGCTGAATTGCGAGATTCAAGCTTTTAAGTTTCTATACCTTATTTTTATAATACGGGTTCTATCATAATCGATTAAACATCTGCCTCTTTTTGTAAATAGCTACCCTTCACTCCCAAGTTATAAGCAAAGTTTTTGCTCTAGGACTTCTCCACAGACCACCTCTGATACTTGCTTTGGGGAAGTAATCTTAATAAGGATTCTACTCCTAGTCACTTGCAAAAATGGCTGCTAGTCAAATCAATCTCTACTAAAAATCAATGATAGCTAATCGTTGCAAATGGTCTAAGGATGAATTTAACTTGGGAAAAACTACAGAAATACTCAGGAGAGGATGCATACCAGGTGATCCATTTTGGGACTGAAAGAGCCTTTTGCTCCAAAAGGCAACTCTCCCACGAAAACCAAACCATTAGGGATAGAATTTCTAACAAGCAAATGTCTTACACCCTTCATTGATTCTTGGTACATGTTGTGCAAAAATGTCAAATTACCACTGGAATCAGGTCTCTTCTGAAGCCATACTTTTAATAGATACTCATAATAGCTGTCACCGCGTGATCCCAGTCTAATGTTTTCTCCACTAAATTTACCTGTATCTGGACTGCGAACAAAAAATAGAAATTGTAAGGAAAAGGAAAAAGAGGGTAAAGTGGAAAAGGAATAAGACCTCTGTCAATAAACCAGCAAACAGTAAACAACCTGACTGTAAGAAATAATAATCATGCGAAGGACAGATTTTGGGTAAATGCATCTGCAATTACTACGTTTGCACTGTGCAAGATATATAAAGTATTTGCTAGTCTTTCAAAATTGATGTATCGTTGATCAAAGAGAGGAAGTTGTTTTTGATTAATTTGAAGTTTTACCCTAATATATGTACCATAAAGATAACATCATGGTATGCAATATGTAAGCATCTAAAAACAATCCAATGGAAATATCTACTGTTCTTGACCTCCATAGCCAATACATATTATGCCATATCAAGGTGAAATTGATTGCCAAAGACTTGAATGCATGAAGCAGAATTTACAAGATAAAATAATCTGAAATATGTATTGCAAGTCAAAAATCAATCCTGTGCAGAATGTGTAGTGAATTACTTTATGTAGATAGGCGCAAGTCCTTCCACCTTTGGTAAACTCTCCAAGTGTTTCAAAACCTTCATTGCTTCGACACTATACTTTGAATCACCGGTGACAGCACTTAGATAATTGAATTCCATCTGTAAAGTTGATACTTCTGATGTACTACATAATCCCTCAGGGTCAGGATGTGCTGAGTTGTCACGCAACACAATATCACCGTAGGGAATTGGAGTTGGGCTAGATGTAAAACCAGTAAGCAGTTTATCACCTAGAACCTTTGCTGCTTCTAGATACACAGAAGGTTTAGGTCCAACATGAGTTATGGCTTCAGTTCCTCCTCCTCCACTTAAATGATAAGCACTTAAAAGGCCGCCTAAGACACGTATAGTTGTCTCAAACAGATTGACTTGCCCTTTTTCTTGGATTCTTTCTATTAGGTGTGTTTCGATCCATGTCCCAGCTTGAGAAACAGCATCATCTACACCCATTATCATTGCTGTATCTAAAGCATCAACGACAGTTGCCCCAAGACCTCCTAATCCATCAACCCCTCTTTTGCTAAGTGGCAGAAGTTCATCAAACCCCATAGCATACTTGCTATAGCCAGACCATGCATGAATGAAGGCATCCTTCACTTTTTGTTGCCTATTCTTCCATTTCGCTGCTTCATCAGTATGAGAAGAACTATTACCACTACCCATCTCATCTGGTGTTAATCTAGGAGGAAGTCTCGGTGGAAGCCTTGGTGGTTTCCTAAAGAATTTCCTGATTCTGCTTCCCCTGTCTATAGTCAAATTTCCTACACTGCTGTTACTATTGTGATCTAACTTACCAGATCCACCATGGGTATCACTTGTAT
>BSUD01000170.1:5996-24277 GCA_033239045.1 Fagopyrum esculentum
AAGCTTCGGTCTTCTCTTCCTTTTGTTGGTCACCTTATGCATCTCTTGGCATTGCAAGAACAACTTCACTATCGTGTCAGCATACTTCGTGTGGGATTCTAGGGGAAATTCTTCACTTCAAAACCATTGAAATATCTTGCTCGTTTCTTTTCAAGTTAATGTCATATGCTCAAAGCTTTCCGTGTTACTACTATCCACGTTCTCCGTTTGATGTCACCGCTAACATAGCTCCTCCATGTGAGCCCAAAGAATACAACATCCGATTTGTTAGTACAACTTACCACGCCTCTTCTCTTGATCACGATAGAAGTTCTACTTTCTCTTGTCCCGCCTTGAAGAGGTCACCTCGTCTCGTCTTTGGGGTTGCCGTCAAAATCATCCTACTAATGTCCAAAAGGTAGATGGAGGTCCCCTTTGTCCGTCTCTTCGATGTCTTCTTCATGCACTCGAAGTACATGATATATAAGTCTGCTCACCAATTACGATTTTCCCAACGAATGGAACAATCGGTTACCTCTCAGGTACCACTAACCTTACCCTAGTCGGGTAACCCTATAGTGGAGGGTCTCCCCTCTAACGTAACTAAGGTCAATCCTAGCTATACAAACAATGGTAAAAGAAGGGTGTGTAGTACTCGTTAAAAACAATACCCCAACAGTGAAGTCGTGAATCAAAATAGTACCTGTGTCAACCGGCGTCGCTGGATCAACGACGCTCCTCAACTCGAAGACCCTGGCCTGAGTGCCTCTAGCCTCTGTGGTGCCTCCACCATCCCCCCTACCTAGGCCCTGACTCTGGGCCGATCCCTGCGAACGAGTCTGACCCTGGAGTCTCTGATGGTGACTCAGCGGCCGGTACTGAGGCGGCCTCTGCACACCTCCTGCCACGCTAGCAGGTGAAGAACCCTGCTGTGACTGTGTCTTGCCCTGACGGCAGAAAGCAGCTCGGTGGCCCACCTGGCCACAAGTGAAACAAGCCACGGGTGGCTTCCTACATGCATTCCTAATGTGTCCATACCCTCCACAACTGAAACACTGACGTCCCCGATCAAATGTCGGCGCGGTAGCCTGAGAACTAGAACGGCTCTGCATCTGGCTATGCCCATGTCCTGGGGCTCCTACTCCTGAACTAGCGGGATCTCTCCTCCGTCTCTTGTCCGGCCCCTCGGACTGAGCAACTCTCTTAGGACCCGGGTGGTCCCTCTCATATGCCGACGCTCGGTCTTGATACTCCACCAAGGAGTCACAACGGAATCCCTCAAGGTACGCGCGGGTGGACTCCCTCAGTCTCCTCGAAAAGAGATAGACATGCTGGTCTGCTGGAGGTGCAGCGGGTCCCAACAAGGCTAACTCTGCCCGAAATCGTCTGATCGCCTCAATGACTGGGACATCCTCAAATCCCGCCTCTAAGAAGTCCTGGACTCTGTCTCTCCTCAGTGAATCTGGACAAAAGGTCTCCCTAACGAGGCTCAACAACTGATCCATCCTGGTCACACCTCCTCTAACTGTCCTCCACCAATACTGAGCCTGATCCTGGAATAACGTCTGGACTACCTCGACCTGCCTCTCCTCCGGGCAACGGATGGCCTCTAAAGCGGACTCCACGTGCCCAATCCAATGCTCCACCTCTAATCCTACTTTCCCATCGAAGTAGGGCACATGCTGTTGGTTGAAAGCCTTCAACCATGAATCAGGTCTCGGTGACCTCAGCTCATCTCTCACCCTAACAACATCAACTAGCTCGGGTGCAACTACTGCTGGTGCAACAACCTCTGATGCGGCCCTAACAGGAGTCACCCTCTGTGACACCTCAGCTGGTCTCGCTGGTACAGATACAGGCACTGGTGGTACGGGAGGTGGTGCTCCCGTCCTAAACGCCTCCTCAACTCGACGTACATAGTCCTCAAACACATCAACCCCAATAGATGTTCCCCCGGTCCTAGCAGATAGGGAACTACGCGCCTCTGACCTAACAAATGTCCTATCCCTAGCCTCGGGAATGATGCTCTCTGCCACGTCTTCTACGGGAATCTCAACTGCTGGCGGATCCATAACTGGTCGGTCCGTGATGGGGATACGTCCCCGACCTCTCGTGCCTGGAGGTCTCCCTACTCGTCCCCGTCTTGGGGCGGTAGGAGGAAGAGGTGGTCTACCCCTAGTGGGTCCTACGTATGCGGTAGCTCTCGTACGTGCCATCTGATATTGTTTTACGTTTATTTATATATATACATATCGATATATACGTAATACTTGTAATATTAATACGAAAGGGAAACTTATAAAAGCATAAAAGAAGCCAAAATCCAAGATACAACCAAGACATAAAAGCCCAATCATCCTAAGGTCACATGCATAGCTAAGTACATACAAGTCCAAAAACATCCTAAGGCCATATATAAATATATATAACTATGCCAATATATATATATATATATATATATATATATATATATATATATATATATATATATATATAAAATATATACAACAAATCCAGAAATCTACGTCGTCGAGGTTTGCGTGAGGAGTGGTGGTCCCGTACATTCTACCCCATCCCGACTCATGCATATGAATTTAAAAATGAAAAGTCAAAACCCGTGGGGTTCTGTTTATACCTCATTCGGCCTTTAAAAGATAGCGAGTGCCATTGTTGTCAACCTAGGGCTCTGATACCACTTTTGTAACACCCCGAATCCGCGGGACTCGGGATGCTACGGGTTGGGACCTCACAATGGGTCCCGTACCCTTAGCTTGACAACAATTTCACCGGATCTTTCCAACATGGCACAAATAAAGGCAAATATCGAAAACGTTTTAATGCAATGCAAACAATCCGTAAAGAAAGGTACAATTTGGAAACTCAGCCGAGTCCTCAAAACAACACAACTCCAAAATATAAATCCATAAGGTATAAGATAATTCAAAAACGACATCAACACATAACCATCCCCGTCCTATAATGTACGGAGACCCCGGCTGTCCACTCCTCCGCCTCACTCGGCGGCATCCTTATCCTGCAAGGCATCTACAACAATCGGCATAATACCGTTAGCTATATTCAAAGCATAGAATCAAGGTGATGGCACACACACACAAATAAACATAAACACACAACATGCTCGAAACACACAAGACCGGTTCATTATCTTTTTATTAATATTAAGTCATATCCCGTTACTAATTCAACTTAGGTTTGTGACACGAGAATCACCGCATGATCTCGCCTCGGTCCCTACTCACCGTCAAGGAATGGCACTGATGCATCTGGCCGTCTACCTGCCCGGGCTAGTCGCCGAGAACCCCCTAGCTCTCCGCAAGAACTAGGCAGTGTTGTCACCGCCCGTTATCATACAATTGGGCCAATAATAAATAAAGTCGGTAATCCTAATTCCGGTTTAATTGTTATACAATAAACGATAAACAAACACCACCAAACACACATCGAAACTAATACGACGAATACGAGCTAAGTAAGTCCGGAGACTTACCTCGTTTCCACACTCAACTCACAACACTCTCGCTTCCCTTGGGAAGAAGTCCACAACCTGCTCATAAGAGGATATATGTCAACAACTCACTCACACAAGAAGTCTTAGACTTCTATACAAATGATCAACGCAAGACCATTTGACTCTCAATTCTAGGACCGCATCCTAGAATTCCTACACTCACCTCTCACTCAACGCATGAGGAGATCTACCTACAACCCACTCTCTCAAACACATGCTAGAACTCATAACAACATATACCTCACAAGATCATGAACCCCAACCTAAGGAACGATAATCTAGCCTAGAAGGTCCAACATGCTTAATCAATTCTCCTAAGGTTCAAAGCCACGACTTGGCATTCACTCTAAGTTATGCTAGCCCCAACCTAGCATGATACTAATACTAAATATAACTAAATCGAGATAATATCATAAGCTCGGGGGAGAGAATACTCACGTGACGTCAAAAGATGGATGCCAAACTTGGACTCGTTAGGCCTTTATCGGGGCGCTTCCGGACCTAAAACCAAACTAAACAAATTTAGCTCATACGCTAAATTTGAACGGGATAAATAAAATATATAGGTTTACGGAAAACTCGTTTTCCAAAAGCCAACGTTAAACTCCCGTGAACCCCATCCGGGGTATAAAATGAAATTCTAAAACACTTGGTCATAAAACCGCAATGAATACCTTGAGCCATAAATCGAATTAAACCAACCAAGGGCATAATATATAGCTTATATAATTATAATAATATCCTGTGATTAAAATCCGAGTTTAAAATTGACAAATGCATTTTTAGGGCAAAGGTGAGCAATTCCATAACTTGGGTCATATTTTCATAATAAAACCCTGGGGCCATAATCAGTAAATAATCCATCCAGCAGTGGGCAATAGTGTTAATTTCAAAAACTTGGGTCTTTTCTCTAAATAAATTCTGCAGAGGGTATAAATGCAAACTTTCAAAACTGTGGCTCAAAACTGAAATTATAAAGATGTGGGTACATTCTGCAATTATCACAAACTCAAGGGGGCCCGAATTAATTAGGGTAAAAGCCCTTCTTCAACCTTGCAAACACGCATAAAAGAAAAGAAGGCTGAGAGGCGGCGGCGTGGCTGCGTGGGTCCGGCGGCGAGGCGAGGCTGGGTCCGGCGGCAAGGCGAGGCTGCGTGGGTCCGGCGGTGAGGCGAGGCTGGGTCCGGCGGCAAGGCGAGGCTGCGTCCGGCGGCGGCACTCCCTGGAAACCGTTGCAACAGAAGAAGGGGAAAAAAAATTGGATGAGAAATCGAGCCAGCAGTGGGCTTCGACCGAGACGAAGGCGGCTCTGTGCGCTTCTCCGGCTTCGAGTGGCGGCAGGGCTCTCCGACAGCGACAGAGCGAGTCAAGGCAGCTCTAGTTTGGATCTGTGCGGCTGCAGAGGAAGACTCGAAGAAATGGAGGGTTGAGAGGATGAGAGGTTGAGAGAATGAGAGGATGAGAGGATGGGAGCTGTGAGTCGAGTGATTAGAGAGCATTGTAGAGCTGCAAAGCCTGCAGGCTAGAGAGGCAGTACTAGGAGCAACGAGAAGTCGGAAGTGAGAGGTCGGGAGAGGCGAGGAGTCGGGTAGTGTTGGGCTGCGTGGCTGTTCATCAGCAAGGAGAGAAGAAAGGTACCATATATAAAAATAAAAGGAAATAGAGGAGACAATAAAAAATAAAAATAAAAATTAAAAAAAAATAAAGGAAACCGGGAATTAACAACTCATCGTATTAATTGGAGTGAAATTTCCGGATCGAAAAATATTTCCAAACTTTTCCGTTAAAATAAAAATACGGAATATATATTAATATAATTTATATAAACTCGTAAAAATTTAATTAACAAGGCGGAAAATACTCGTCAAAATATTTAGGCTAATAAATATTCGAAAAGGAAGCGCGCCTAACTTTGGGGCGTTACATTAGATCCCCCTAAAAACAAGTTTCGGCCCGAAACTTGCCACACGCCGGACTTCTCGGTTCCTAAGGCCGAGGTATGAACTTTCAAACTAGGAAGGCTTAAACCTTCCAATCTATACGCACAATCTAAACTACCACCACAAGATATAACAGGTCCTATAACAGATTCCCGCGCGGGGCACACCTACCCATAACATCACACACGCACATATCTCAACTAGGGGAAGAACTAGGTCTAGCCCGTCGATTCTATCGATACTACTAGATCCTCATAAAACTCGACTAAAGATATTACCCTCCTTCTAGCGTAGGTTAGCCATTGATGGCGTAACTTTGGAGAATCTCTCCACAAGCCCGATGAAGACCCACACATTTTTGAACTTGTAACCTCCTTCTCATTCCTCAGGGTTGTCATAGGCGTTCGACTGTAGGGCGTAATCATGCCGCTAAGTAAAGTGATCTCCTCTTCCTTACCTTCTAGGATAGGACAACATGTGGGAATCGTGGTTTGTAATTTATGTAAGCTTGTACCCTTCCTCCGAGTAGGTGGAGGACTTACTTTAAGATCAATATGACCGTAAGGGTTTTAACATTTTTTTTTTTTTATATTTCCCGTGCTTTTTAAGTCGACCTTCAACTTCAAGCTTCGGTCTTCTCTTCCTCTTGTTGATCACAGTATGCATCTCTTGGCATTACCAGAACAACTTCACCATCGTGCCGGCATTCTTCGTGGGGAATTCTTAGGGAAATTCTTCACTTCTAAACCATTGAAATATCTTGCTCGTTTCCTTTCAAGTTAACATCATATGCTCAAAGCTTGCCGTGTTACTACTATACAAGTTCTCCGTTTGATGTCACCGCTAGCATAGCTCCACCATGTGAGCCCAAAGAATGCAACATCCGTTTTGTTAGTACAACTTATCACGCCTCTTCTCTTGATCACGATAGAAGTTCTACTTTCTCTTGTCCCGCCTTGAAGAGGTCACCTCGTCTCGTCTTTGGGGTTGCCGTCAAAGTCATCCTACTAATGTCCAAAAGGTAGATGGAGGTCCCCTTTGTCCGTCTCTTCGATGTCTTCTTCATGCACTCAAAGTACATGATATATAAGTCTGCTCACCAATTACGATTTTCCAAACGAATGGAACAATCGGGTACCTCTCAGGTACCACTAACCTTACCCTAGTCGGGTAACCCTATAGTGGAGGGTCTCCCCTCTAACGTAACTAAGGTCAATCCTAGCTATACAAACAATGGTAAAAGAAGGGTGTGTAGTACTCGTTAAAAACAATACCCCAACAGTGAAGTTGTGAATCAAAATAGTACCTGTGTCAACCGGCGTCGCTGGATCAACGACGCTCCTCAACTCGAAGACCCTGGCCTGAGTGCCTCTAGCCTCTGTGGTGCCTCCACCATCCCCCCTACCTAGGCCCTGACTCTGGGCCGATCCCTGCGAACGAGTCTGACCCTGGAGTCTCTGATGGTGACTCAGCGGCCGGTACTGAGGCGGCCTCTGCACACCTCCTGCCACGCTAGCAGGTGAAGAACCCTGCTGTGACTGTGTCTTGCCCTGACGGCAGAAAGCAGCTCGGTGGCCCACCTGGCCACAAGTGAAACAAGCCACGGGTGGCTTCCTACATGCATTCCTAATGTGTCCATACCCTCCACAACTGAAACACTGACGTCCCCGATCAAATGTCGGCGCGGTAGCCTGAGAACTAGAACGGCTCTGCATCTGGCTATGCCCATGTCCTGGGGCTCCTACTCCTGAACTAGCGGGATCTCTCCTCCGTCTCTTGTCCGGCCCCTCGGACTGAGCAACTCTCTTAGGACCCGGGTGGTCCCTCTCATATGCCGACGCTCGGTCTTGATACTCCACCAAGGAGTCACAACGGAATCCCTCAAGGTACGCGCGGGTGGACTCCCTCAGTCTCCTCGAAAAGAGATAGACATGCTGGTCTGCTGGAGGTGCAGCGGGTCCCAACAAGGCTAACTCTGCCCGAAATCGTCTGATCGCCTCAATGACTGGGACATCCTCAAATCCCGCCTCTAAGAAGTCCTGGACTCTGTCTCTCCTCAGTGAATCTGGACAAAAGGTCTCCCTAACGAGGCTCAACAACTGATCCATCCTGGTCACACCTCCTCTAACTGTCCTCCACCAATACTGAGCCTGATCCTGGAATAACGTCTGGACTACCTCGACCTGCCTCTCCTCCGGGCAACGGATGGCCTCTAAAGCGGACTCCACGTGCCCAATCCAATGCTCCACCTCTAATCCTACTTTCCCATCGAAGTAGGGCACATGCTGTTGGTTGAAAGCCTTCAACCATGAATCAGGTCTCGGTGACCTCAGCTCATCTCTCACCCTAACAACATCAACTAGCTCGGGTGCAACTACTGCTGGTGCAACAACCTCTGATGCGGCCCTAACAGGAGTCACCCTCTGTGACACCTCAGCTGGTCTCGCTGGTACAGATACAGGCACTGGTGGTACGGGAGGTGGTGCTCCCGTCCTAAACGCCTCCTCAACTCGACGTACATAGTCCTCAAACACATCAACCCCAATAGATGTTCCCCCGGTCCTAGCAGATAGGGAACTACGCGCCTCTGACCTAACAAATGTCCTATCCCTAGCCTCGGGAATGATGCTCTCTGCCACGTCTTCTACGGGAATCTCAACTGCTGGCGGATCCATAACTGGTCGGTCCGTGATGGGGATACGTCCCCGACCTCTCGTGCCTGGAGGTCTCCCTACTCGTCCCCGTCTTGGGGCGGTAGGAGGAAGAGGTGGTCTACCCCTAGTGGGTCCTACGTATGCGGTAGCTCTCGTACGTGCCATCTGATATTGTTTTACGTTTATTTATATATATACATATCGATATATACGTAATACTTGTAATATTAATACGAAAGGGAAACTTATAAAAGCATAAAAGAAGCCAAAATCCAAGATACAACCAAGACATAAAAGCCCAATCATTCACATGCATAGCTAAGTACATACAAGTCCAAAAACATCCTAAGGCCTTATATAAATATATATAACTATGCCAATATATATATATATATAAAATATATACAACAAATCCAGAAATCTACGTCGTCGAGGTTTGCGTGAGGAGTGGTGGTCCCGTACATTCTACCCCATCCCGACTCATGCATATGAATTTAAAAATGAAAAGTCAAAACCCGTGGGGTTCTGTTTATACCTCATTCGGCCTTTAAAAGATAGCGAGTGCCATTGTTGTCAACCTAGGGCTCTGATACCACTTTTGTAACACCCCGAATCCGCGGGACTCGGGATGCTACGGGTTGGGACCTCACAATGGGTCCCGTACCCTTAGCTTGACAACAATTTCACCGGATCTTTCCAACATGGCACAAATAAAGGCAAATATCGAAAACGTTTTAATGCAATGCAAACAATCCGTAAAGAAAGGTACAATTTGGAAACTCAGCCGAGTCCTCAAAACAACACAACTCCAAAATATAAATCCATAAGGTATAAGATAATTCAAAAACGACGTCAACACATAACCATCCCCGTCCTATAATGTACGGAGACCCCGGCTGTCCACTCCTCCGCCTCACTCGGCGGCATCCTTATCCTGCAAGGCATCTACAACAATCGGCATAATACCGTTAGCTATATTCAAAGCATAGAATCAAGGTGATGGCACACACACACAAATAAACATAAACACACAACATGCTCGAAACACACAAGACCGGTTCATTATCTTTTTATTAATATTAAGTCATATCCCGTTACTAATTCAACTTAGGTTTGTGACACGAGAATCACCGCATGATCTCGCCTCGGTCCCTACTCACCGTCAAGGAATGGCACTGATGCATCTGGCCGTCTACCTGCCCGGGCTAGTCGCCGAGAACCCCCTAGCTCTCCGCAAGAACTAGGCAGTGTTGTCACCGCCCGTTATCATACAATTGGGCCAATAATAAATAAAGTCGGTAATCCTAATTCCGGTTTAATTGTTATACAATAAACGATAAACAAACACCACCAAACACACATCGAAACTAATACGACGAATACGAGCTAAGTAAGTCCGGAGACTTACCTCGTTTCCACACTCAACTCACAACACTCTCGCTTCCCTTGGGAAGAAGTCCACAACCTGCTCATAAGAGGATATATGTCAACAACTCACTCACACAAGAAGTCTTAGACTTCTATACAAATGATCAACGCAAGACCATTTGACTCTCAATTCTAGGACCGCATCCTAGAATTCCTACACTCACCTCTCACTCAACGCATGAGGAGATCTACCTACAACCCACTCTCTCAAACACATGCTAGAACTCATAACAACATATACCTCACAAGATCATGAACCCCAACCTAAGGAACGATAATCTAGCCTAGAAGGTCCAACATGCTTAATCAATTCTCCTAAGGTTCAAAGCCACGACTTGGCATTCACTCTAAGTTATGCTAGCCCCAACCTAGCATGATACTAATACTAAATATAACTAAATCGAGATAATATCATAAGCTCGGGGGAGAGAATACTCACGTGACGTCAAAAGATGGATGCCAAACTTGGACTCGTTAGGCCTTTATCGGGGCGCTTCCGGACCTAAAACCAAACTAAACAAATTTAGCTCATACGCTAAATTTGAACGGGATAAATAAAATATATAGGTTTACGGAAAACTCGTTTTCCAAAAGCCAACGTTAAACTCCCGTGAACCCCATCCGGGGTATAAAATGAAATTCTAAAACACTTGGTCATAAAACCGCAATGAATACCTTGAGCCATAAATCGAATTAAACCAACCAAGGGCATAATATATAGCTTATATAATTATAATAATATCCTGTGATTAAAATCCGAGTTTAAAATTGACAAATGCATTTTTAGGGCAAAGGTGAGCAATTCCATAACTTGGGTCATATTTTCATAATAAAACCCTGGGGCCATAATCAGTAAATAATCCATCCAGCAGTGGGCAATAGTGTTAATTTCAAAAACTTGGGTCTTTTCTCTAAATAAATTCTGCAGAGGGTATAAATGCAAACTTTCAAAACTGTGGCTCAAAACTGAAATTATAAAGATGTGGGTACATTCTGCAATTATCACAAACTCAAGGGGGCCCGAATTAATTAGGGTAAAAGCCCTTCTTCAACCTTGCAAACACGCATAAAAGAAAAGAAGGCTGAGAGGCGGCGGCGTGGCTGCGTGGGTCCGGCGGCGAGGCGAGGCTGGGTCCGGCGGCAAGGCGAGGCTGCGTGGGTCCGGCGGTGAGGCGAGGCTGGGTCCGGCGGCAAGGCGAGGCTGCGTCCGGCGGCGGCACTCCCTGGAAACCGTTGCAACAGAAGAAGGGGAAAAAAAATTGGATGAGAAATCGAGCCAGCAGTGGGCTTCGACCGAGACGAAGGCGGCTCTGTGCGCTTCTCCGGCTTCGAGTGGCGGCAGGGCTCTCCGACAGCGACAGAGCGAGTCAAGGCAGCTCTAGTTTGGATCTGTGCGGCTGCAGAAGAAGACTCGAAGAAATGGAGGGTTGAGAGGATGAGAGGTTGAGAGAATGAGAGGATGAGAGGATGGGAGCTGTGAGTCGAGTGATTAGAGAGCATTGTAGAGCTGCAAAGCCTGCAGGCTAGAGAGGCAGTACTAGGAGCAACGAGAAGTCGGAAGTGAGAGGTCGGGAGAGGCGAGGAGTCGGGTAGTGTTGGGCTGCGTGGCTGTTCATCAGCAAGGAGAGAAGAAAGGTACCATATATAAAAATAAAAGGAAATAGAGGAGACAATAAAAAATAAAAATAAAAATTAAAAAAAAATAAAGGAAACCGGGAATTAACAACTCATCGTATTAATTGGAGTGAAATTTCCGGATCGAAAAATATTTCCAAACTTTTCCGTTAAAATAAAAATACGGAATATATATTAATATAATTTATATAAACTCGTAAAAATTTAATTAACAAGGCGGAAAATACTCGTCACAATATTTAGGCTAATAAATATTCGAAAAGGAAGCGCGCCTAACTTTGGGGCGTTACATTAGATCCCCCTAAAAACAAGTTTCGGCCCGAAACTTGCCACACGCCGAACTTCTCGGTTCCTAAGGCCGAGGTATGAACTCTCAACTAGGAAGGCTTAAACCTTCCAATCTATACGCACAATCTACTTAAACTACCACCACAAGATATAACAGGTCCTATAACACATTCCCGCGTGGGGCACACCTACCCATAACATCACACACGCACATATCTCAACTAGGGGAAGAACTAGGTCTAGCCCGTCGATTCTATCGATACTACTAGATCCTCATAAAACTCGACTAAAGATATTACCCTCCTTCTAGCGTAGGTTAGTCATTGATGGCGTAACTTTGGAGAATCTCTCCACAAGCCCGATGAAGACCCACACATTTTTGAACTTGTAACCTCCTTCTCATTCCTCAGGGTTGTCATAGGCGTTCGACTGTAGGGCGTAATCATGCCGCTAAGTAAAGTGATCTCCTCTTCCTTACCTTCTAGGATAGGACAACATGTGGGAATCGTGGTTTGTAATTTATGTAAGCTTGTACCCTTCCTCCGAGTAGGTGGAGGACTTACTTTAAGATCAATATGACCGTAAGGGTTTTAACATTTTTTTTTTTTTATATTTCCCGTGCTTTTTAAGTCGACCTTCAACTTCAAGCTTCGGTCTTCTCTTCCTCTTGTTGATCACAGTATGCATCTCTTGGCATTGCAAGAACAACTTCACCATCGTGCCGGCATTCTTCGTGGGGAATTCTTAGGGAAATTCTTCACTTCAAAACCATTGAAATATCTTGCTCGTTTCTTTTCAAGTTAATGTCATATGCTCAAAGCTTTCCGTGTTACTACTATCCACGTTCTCCGTTTGATGTCACCGCTAACATAGCTCCTCCATGTGAGCCCAAAGAATACAACATCCGTTTTGTTAGTACAACTTATCACGCCTCTTCTCTTGATCACGATAGAAGTTCTACTTTCTCTTGTCCCGCCTTGAAGAGGTCACCTCGTCTCGTCTTTGGGGTTGCCGTCAAAATCATCCTACTAATGTCCAAAAGGTAGATGGAGGTCCCCTTTGTCCGTCTCTTCGATGTCTTCTTCATGCACTCGAAGTACATGATATATAAGTCTGCTCACCAATTACGATTTTCCCAACGAATGGAACAATCGGTTACCTCTCAGGTACCACTAACCTTACCCTAGTCGGGTAACCCTATAGTGGAGGGTCTCCCCTCTAACGTAACTAAGGTCAATCCTAGCTATACAAACAATGGTAAAAGAAGGGTGTGTAGTACTCGTTAAAAACAATACCCCAACAGTGAAGTCGTGAATCAAAATAGTACCTGTGTCAACCGGCGTCGCTGGATCAACGACGCTCCTCAACTCGAAGACCCTGGCCTGAGTGCCTCTAGCCTCTGTGGTGCCTCCACCATCCCCCCTACCTAGGCCCTGACTCTGGGCCGATCCCTGCGAACGAGTCTGACCCTGGAGTCTCTGATGGTGACTCAGCGGCCGGTACTGAGGCGGCCTCTGCACACCTCCTGCCACGCTAGCAGGTGAAGAACCCTGCTGTGACTGTGTCTTGCCCTGACGGCAGAAAGCAGCTCGGTGGCCCACCTGGCCACAAGTGAAACAAGCCACGGGTGGCTTCCTACATGCATTCCTAATGTGTCCATACCCTCCACAACTGAAACACTGACGTCCCCGATCAAATGTCGGCGCGGTAGCCTGAGAACTAGAACGGCTCTGCATCTGGCTATGCCCATGTCCTGGGGCTCCTACTCCTGAACTAGCGGGATCTCTCCTCCGTCTCTTGTCCGGCCCCTCGGACTGAGCAACTCTCTTAGGACCCGGGTGGTCCCTCTCATATGCCGACGCTCGGTCTTGATACTCCACCAAGGAGTCACAACGGAATCCCTCAAGGTACGCGCGGGTGGACTCCCTCAGTCTCCTCGAAAAGAGATAGACATGCTGGTCTGCTGGAGGTGCAGCGGGTCCCAACAAGGCTAACTCTGCCCGAAATCGTCTGATCGCCTCAATGACTGGGACATCCTCAAATCCCGCCTCTAAGAAGTCCTGGACTCTGTCTCTCCTCAGTGAATCTGGACAAAAGGTCTCCCTAACGAGGCTCAACAACTGATCCATCCTGGTCACACCTCCTCTAACTGTCCTCCACCAATACTGAGCCTGATCCTGGAATAACGTCTGGACTACCTCGACCTGCCTCTCCTCCGGGCAACGGATGGCCTCTAAAGCGGACTCCACGTGCCCAATCCAATGCTCCACCTCTAATCCTACTTTCCCATCGAAGTAGGGCACATGCTGTTGGTTGAAAGCCTTCAACCATGAATCAGGTCTCGGTGACCTCAGCTCATCTCTCACCCTAACAACATCAACTAGCTCGGGTGCAACTACTGCTGGTGCAACAACCTCTGATGCGGCCCTAACAGGAGTCACCCTCTGTGACACCTCAGCTGGTCTCGCTGGTACAGATACAGGCACTGGTGGTACGGGAGGTGGTGCTCCCGTCCTAAACGCCTCCTCAACTCGACGTACATAGTCCTCAAACACATCAACCCCAATAGATGTTCCCCCGGTCCTAGCAGATAGGGAACTACGCGCCTCTGACCTAACAAATGTCCTATCCCTAGCCTCGGGAATGATGCTCTCTGCCACGTCTTCTACGGGAATCTCAACTGCTGGCGGATCCATAACTGGTCGGTCCGTGATGGGGATACGTCCCCGACCTCTCGTGCCTGGAGGTCTCCCTACTCGTCCCCGTCTTGGGGCGGTAGGAGGAAGAGGTGGTCTACCCCTAGTGGGTCCTACGTATGCGGTAGCTCTCGTACGTGCCATCTGATATTGTTTTACGTTTATTTATATATATACATATCGATATATACGTAATACTTGTAATATTAATACGAAAGGGAAACTTATAAAAGCATAAAAGAAGCCAAAATCCAAGATACAACCAAGACATAAAAGCCCAATCATCCTAAGGTCACATGCATAGCTAAGTACATACAAGTCCAAAAACATCCTAAGGCCATATATAAATATATATAACTATGCCAATATATATATATATATATATATATATATATATATATATATATATATATATATATATATAAAATATATACAACAAATCCAGAAATCTACGTCGTCGAGGTTTGCGTGAGGAGTGGTGGTCCCGTACATTCTACCCCATCCCGACTCATGCATATGAATTTAAAAATGAAAAGTCAAAACCCGTGGGGTTCTGTTTATACCTCATTCGGCCTTTAAAAGATAGCGAGTGCCATTGTTGTCAACCTAGGGCTCTGATACCACTTTTGTAACACCCCGAATCCGCGGGACTCGGGATGCTACGGGTTGGGACCTCACAATGGGTCCCGTACCCTTAGCTTGACAACAATTTCACCGGATCTTTCCAACATGGCACAAATAAAGGCAAATATCGAAAACGTTTTAATGCAATGCAAACAATCCGTAAAGAAAGGTACAATTTGGAAACTCAGCCGAGTCCTCAAAACAACACAACTCCAAAATATAAATCCATAAGGTATAAGATAATTCAAAAACGACATCAACACATAACCATCCCCGTCCTATAATGTACGGAGACCCCGGCTGTCCACTCCTCCGCCTCACTCGGCGGCATCCTTATCCTGCAAGGCATCTACAACAATCGGCATAATACCGTTAGCTATATTCAAAGCATTAGAATCAAGGTGATGGCACACACACACAAATAAACATAAACACACAACATGCTCGAAACACACAAGACCGGTTCATTATCTTTTTATTAATATTAAGTCATATCCCGTTACTAATTCAACTTAGGTTTGTGACACGAGAATCACCGCATGATCTCGCCTCGGTCCCTACTCACCGTCAAGGAATGGCACTGATGCATCTGGCCGTCTACCTGCCCGGGCTAGTCGCCGAGAACCCCCTAGCTCTCCGCAAGAACTAGGCAGTGTTGTCACCGCCCGTTATCATACAATTGGGCCAATAATAAATAAAGTCGGTAATCCTAATTCCGGTTTAATTGTTATACAATAAACGATAAACAAACACCACCAAACACACATCGAAACTAATACGACGAATACGAGCTAAGTAAGTCCGGAGACTTACCTCGTTTCCACACTCAACTCACAACACTCTCGCTTCCCTTGGGAAGAAGTCCACAACCTGCTCATAAGAGGATATATGTCAACAACTCACTCACACAAGAAGTCTTAGACTTCTATACAAATGATCAACGCAAGACCATTTGACTCTCAATTCTAGGACCGCATCCTAGAATTCCTACACTCACCTCTCACTCAACGCATGAGGAGATCTACCTACAACCCACTCTCTCAAACACATGCTAGAACTCATAACAACATATACCTCACAAGATCATGAACCCCAACCTAAGGAACGATAATCTAGCCTAGAAGGTCCAACATGCTTAATCAATTCTCCTAAGGTTCAAAGCCACGACTTGGCATTCACTCTAAGTTATGCTAGCCCCAACCTAGCATGATACTAATACTAAATATAACTAAATCGAGATAATATCATAAGCTCGGGGGAGAGAATACTCACGTGACGTCAAAAGATGGATGCCAAACTTGGACTCGTTAGGCCTTTATCGGGGCGCTTCCGGACCTAAAACCAAACTAAACAAATTTAGCTCATACGCTAAATTTGAACGGGATAAATAAAATATATAGGTTTACGGAAAACTCGTTTTCCAAAAGCCAACGTTAAACTCCCGTGAACCCCATCCGGGGTATAAAATGAAATTCTAAAACACTTGGTCATAAAACCGCAATGAATACCTTGAGCCATAAATCGAATTAAACCAACCAAGGGCATAATATATAGCTTATATAATTATAATAATATCCTGTGATTAAAATCCGAGTTTAAAATTGACAAATGCATTTTTAGGGCAAAGGTGAGCAATTCCATAACTTGGGTCATATTTTCATAATAAAACCCTGGGGCCATAATCAGTAAATAATCCAGCAGTGGGCAATAGTGTTAATTTCAAAAACTTGGGTCTTTTCTCTAAATAAATTCTGCAGAGGGTATAAATGCAAACTTCCAAAACTGTGGCTCAAAACTGAAATTATAAAGATGTGGGTACATTCTGCAATTATCACAAACTCAAGGGGGCCCGAATTAATTAGGGTAAAAGCCCTTCTTCAACCTTGCAAACACGCATAAAAGAAAAGAAGGCTGAGAGGCGGCGGCGTGGCTGCGTGGGTCCGGCGGCGAGGCGAGGCTGGGTCCGGCGGCAAGGCGAGGCTGCGTGGGTCCGGCGGTGAGGCGAGGCTGGGTCCGGCGGCAAGGCGAGGCTGCGTCCGGCGGCGGCACTCCCTGGAAACCGTTGCAACAGAAGAAGGGGAAAAAAAATTGGATGAGAAATCGAGCCAGCAGTGGGCTTCGACCGAGACGAAGGCGGCTCTGTGCGCTTCTCCGGCTTCGAGTGGCGGCAGGGCTCTCCGACAGCGACAGAGCGAGTCAAGGCAGCTCTAGTTTGGATCTGTGCGGCTGCAGAGGAAGACTCGAAGAAATGGAGGGTTGAGAGGATGAGAGGTTGAGAGAATGAGAGGATGAGAGGATGGGAGCTGTGAGTCGAGTGATTAGAGAGCATTGTAGAGCTGCAAAGCCTGCAGGCTAGAGAGGCAGTACTAGGAGCAACGAGAAGTCGGAAGTGAGAGGTCGGGAGAGGCGAGGAGTCGGGTAGTGTTGGGCTGCGTGGCTATTCATCAGCAAGGAGAGAGGAAAGGTACCATATATAAAAATAAAAGGAAATAGAGGAGACAATAAAAAATAAAAATAAAAATAAAAATAAAATAAAGGAAACCGGAAATTAACAACTCATCGTATTAATTGGAGTGAAATTTCCGGATCGAAAAATATTTCCAAACTTTTCCGTTAAAATAAAAATACGGAATATATATTAATATAATTTATATAAACTCGTAAAAATTTAATTAACAAGGTGGAAAATACTCGTCACAATATTTAGGCTAATAAATATTCGAAAAGGAAAAACTCGCAAGCGCGCCTAACTTTGGGGCGTTACAGGAATGAAAGTAATAGTTCAAAACTTATTAAGGAATAGTTCATCACTTCTAAAAGGATAGTTCATGAATTATAATAGAATAGTTCATAGTGCAAAATTTATAAAGGAGTGAAAGTAATAGTTCAAAACTTATTATAGGATAGTTCATGAATTATAATAAAATAGTTCATGAATTATAATAGAATAGTTCAAAGTGCAAAATTTATAAAGGAGTGAAAGTAATAGTTCAAAACTTATTATGTGATAGTTCATGAATTATAATAGAATAGTTCATGAATTATAATAGAATAGTTCAAAGTGCAAAAATTATAAAGGATAGTGCATAACTTATAAAATGATAGTTCATTAATTAAAATTGAATAGTTCATAACATATAAACGATTAATTTATGAATAATTTGATAAAATATATTAAAAAGTAATAGTTCATGGATTATATGGGAATAGTTCAAAGTTTATAGGAGAATAGTGCATAAATTATAACATGATAGTTCAAACAAATTTTTATTCGTTTCTGGAAAAAAAAATCGTTTCAGAAATTTTTTTTATTTTTTACGGGACACGTGTCGGTCGTACGGCCGTACCGCATTAATTGAACCGTACCTGAACAAAAGCCTATATATATATATATATTATGTGTTGCTATGTTGCATGTATGTTGGCCTTAAGTATTATATATATATATATATATATATATATATATATATATATATATATATATATATATATATATATATATATATAT
>BSUD01000171.1:1164-24436 GCA_033239045.1 Fagopyrum esculentum
TTGTAACACCCCGAATCCACGGGACTCGGGACGCTACGGGTTGGGACCTCACAATGGGTCCCGACCCTTAGCCTGACAACAATTTCACCGGATCTTACAACAAGACACAAATAAAGGCAAAACCGAAATACATTTTTATGCAAATGATATGATCCCAAAAACAAATAAAAGACAACTTCAGCCGATTTCTCAACTCCAAAGACTCGAACATCAAAAACATAACAATATACAAGAAACAATACCCAAGTACAACTCCAACAAAACCCCTCCTAAAATGTACGGACCACGGCTGCCCACTCTTCCGGATCTCTCGGCCGCATTCCTAACCTGCAAGGCAAACTACAACAATCGGTATAAAACCGTTAGCTCATATTCGAAGCATTAGAATTAATGGGAAAGGCACATACACAAGTAATCTCATCACAAGCATACAACATACATAAAATCACACAAATTCGGTTTATTATCTTTATTATTATTAAGTCGTATCCCGTTCTAATTCAACTTAGGTTGTGACACGAGAGTCACCGAAACTCGCCTCGGTCCCTACTTACCGGCATGGAATGGTACTGATGCATCCGACCGTCTACCAGCACGGGATAGTCGCCGAGAACCTCCTAGCTCTCGCGGGAGCTAGGCAAGTTTTCACCGCCCGTTATCATACACTTGGGCCAGAATAATATAAAGGTCGGTAATCCTAATTCCGGTTTAGTTGTTATAAACAATAAACAATAAACACACACCACCAGACACACATCAATGCTAATACAAGGAATACGAGCTAAGTAAGTCCGGAGACTTACCTCGTCACCACACTCAACTCACAACACTCTCGCTTCCTTAGGGGAGGAAGCCCATAACCTGCTCACAAGAAGATAACTATATCAACAACAACCCACTCACAATAGAAGTCTTAGACTTCTATACAAATGATCTACGCAAGACCATTTGACTCTCAATTCTAGGACCGCATCCTAGAATCCCTCATGCTCACATCACACTCAACAGAAGCTAGAAGTCCTAAGACTTCTAAACCATCGGATCTCGCAAGATCATAACTCACAACACCATTAGGATAACATGCCTAGTCCAAACAAACTCAACGGTAACAACACCATGCTAGGATAAGCATAGCCTAGCCCATTAACTCAACAACATATACTCCAATTCTCAAACCTCACAAGCCTCACAAGATAACATCAACACCTCAAGTCTTAGCACAATCATAAATCCTCAAAACTCACCTAAGGTTCAAGGCCACTACTTGGCATTCACTCTAAGTTATGCTAGATCCAACCTAGCATGATACTAATACTAATCATAACTAAATCGAGGGAAAAGGTACTCACACACGGTCCAAGGTGAAAGACGATCTACGGACGTCGAGAACGGGTTTGATGGCCTTTATCGGGGCGCTTCCGGGCCTAAGACCAAAACTAAGCATAATTAGCTTAAACGCTAATTTTGGAAGGGAGATTAACGCATATTAAAAATCTAAGGAAGCCCTCTTTTCAAAACAAAGGTAAAACTCACAAAGCATTTTCCGGGGTGATCACAACAATTTATAAATAAGGGTGAAAACCAAAACAACTTTCCGGGCAAATAAGAAACTCTTGAAAGTTGGCCATTTTCTGAAATACACTTTGGGTCATAAATCCGAAATAAATCCAACAAAGGCATAATATACATAATATATATAATCACAAGAATATCTCCATAATTAAAAACCGGAGGTTAGAAACCGTTAACACATTTCCGAGGCAAACTATCCCGTTCCAAAACTATGGTCATAATCCGTAATAAAACTTTGGGTCAAAATCCATAATTAAACCTGCAGGGGTAATTATTCAAATTTCCAAAAACCTGGGTCAAATCTGTAAATACAAAACTATGGGTCCACATTGCAATTAACCACCAAAGAGGGGCTGAAATAAAAACCCTAAAAAAAGGCTCTCCCTCAACATTTCACAACCTGCGTAACAAGAGAAAAGGAAAGGAAGTAGGCGGCGGCCAGCAAGGAGGGAGGCGGCGGAGGCTCCGGCAGGCGGAGCGACAACGGCGCGGTCTGGTGGCCCTTCATCTCCGGCGACAGATGCGGCGTAGAGGAGACGGCTCTCTCAGTATGCGGGATTCGTTGCAACAGAGGAGGTCGCACAGAGGACCGAGAGGGGTCGGGACTCCGGTTCCAAGACTCGACCGCGAAGGAGGGCGGCGGAGGGACCTGTAACACAGGCGAGGCTGCGGCGGAGCAAGGTCGCTGGTGTCTACGGTGTTGGATCCTTTGGCGTCGGCTCGGTCCAGAGGAATACGGAGGTGGCACGCCGTTGCAAATCTCAGCTCGCTGTTAAGGACACAGGAGAGGGCTTTCGGGTCCGGCCGTTTCTGGTGGTGCATAAGCTGGAGGTTGGTGGCTCGGAGGAGACCGGTGGAGCAGGCGCTGCTGGGGTTTGCCAATCGACAACATTGGCAGCCAAGGTGGCATAGATCTGGGCTATCGGATCGGTTAGCCGGTAGACAAAAGAATGGAGATGCAGAGGTGTAAGGTGGGGCGATAGAGGGCGGAGAAGGTGGTGTGGGCTCCGGCGAGGCGAAGCTCCAGTCCGGTGTTGCAACAGTCTTGGTTTGCAGAGAAAGGAGATCGAGAGAGGGATGAAGTACACAGCTGTTCAATCATCAACGGGGTAGTAGGGAGAGAGATGAGAGCCAAGCAGAGGATAGGGGATGCAGGTGTGAAGCAGGGTAAAAAAATGAGATTGAGGGAGAGAGGGAGATAGCGTGAGGGAGGGCAAGCAACAGAGAGGAAGGCGGAAGAATCTAAGGGTCGGGGTGCAGAACTCATCAGCCAACAAGGAGAGCGAAGAAAAAAAATAAATAAATAAAAATAAAATAAAATAAAGAATTTGAAGCTGAAAAGGTAATAATAAGATAATAGAATCGTTTTCAAACGTGAACAAGATTTACGAATCGGAACAACCTTCCGACTTTCCGTAAAATAAATTACGGAATATATACAAATGTAAAATATATAAACTTATAAAAATTAATTTACAACGTGAAAATACCCGTAAAAATTTATAAGTTAGTAAAATATTGATAAAAATCGGGAAAACTAAATATCGAAAACGCGCCTAAAGATTGGGGCGTTACATTAGATCCTCCTAAAAAGAAGTTTCGTCCCGAAACTTACTATGCGTCGGACTTCTCGGTCCTTAAGGCCGAGGTATGAACTCTCAATCTAAAAAGGCTTAAACCTTCAATCTATATGCACAATCTACTCAAACTACCACATTAAGATCTAACCGATCATAGAACACATTCCCGCACCGGGCACACACAACATATAACATCACACATGCACATAGCTCAACTAAGAGAAGAACTAGGTCTACCCCGTCGATTCTATCGATGCTACTAGCTCAACATAAAACTTAACCAAAGATACTATCATCTGTCTCCCAAGTATCCTCATCGGCTCCTCGTCTCTACTAGATCATCACGACGTACCACATGTCTCGAGTCCTATATGTACTCCCTTGACTAATACACATGAAACACCGGGTGATCACCCTCTTGTTTTGGCGGCCATGCCAACTGGTAAACCACTTTCTCAGCTCACGCTAAGATCTCAAAAAGATTCAATATATCGGAACTCAACTTCATCCTCGGATCTTTCTCAATACATCCATTATATCATGTTTCTCATTTGCTTGTCTCTAACAAAGACGATCGAACTTCCAATTTACACCGTTGGCTTTGGTTCTTGTCAAACCGAACTTTGACGTTACATTTCCACAATGCTTATTGCAAGTTCCAAGTAACGAAGGAATCACTTTACTCCATACTATTTCTATTAACAAGACACGGATGCTATTACTTTTATCTCGTTCCTCAATACTAAATCAAGACCTTGTCTTGGAGAATCACTTGTACACTTCAACCCATCACACCTCGAGGCAAATTCAAAACAGTTGCACCAATGAATCTCCTCTTAACTCTCAACATCTCCATGATCCATTTTCGTCTCACCCAATATTTTATTGTCATCCAGAGTAGGTTAGCCATAGATGGTGATACTTGGAAAATCTCTCCACAAATCCGGTAATGACCAGCACATCTAAGGAAACTTGTAACTTCTTCCACGTCCTTCGGGGTTGTCATCCCGAGATAACTTGTCATACAACTTTTCTCTTCTTCGAGAGTAGACCGAAATATCTTATTCAGGGCATTAATAAGCCCATTTGGAATCTCTTCAACTCGTAGTGACCATGGTTTGTCCGGAATGCCGTATTTGCAATATCCCAATCTCGAATTCTTAGTTTGTGACAAATAGACCTTAAATCATTCTTAGAAGAGACTACTGACCCTTGTAACCGATCGAGTAGATCATCTATCCGTGGTGAGGGATACTCGTTCTTCGTTGTTATCTGGCTCGGCTAACGGTAATTAATGTACAAGCGGAAATAGTCGTCTCTCTTTTCGCAAACTGGTATTCTCTATGGCATTTCGCTAATTCTAAGGAAATCTTATCACTTTACAAGTGGTCATGATACTAAGGATTTACCTCGATATGTTGGGGTGTCCTTTAAACACGTGTATTGTTCCATCTTTAGCTACAACGGTTACCGTCTTCTTTCCAACATCCTTCATCTCTTGAACTCGAGAGACTTGCTCGAGTCTCCTGACTCTTGTAGCCTTATTTAATTATTCCTTTATCATAATCTCATTCTCCTTCTTAGATGACATGATTGTAAAAATCTTCTAAGGTTTCTCACTTATGTGCAGCCATAAGGGTCCAAACTGCAAGACTTAACCGTGTTTCAAAACAATTGACCTTATCTTCTTCACTTTCCGCGACATCCCAACATATGGGAGGAGCTCTTCGTTTTCTACATAAGCTTTCACCATAGACATCATTTCTTCAAGTAGAAATTATACTTCACTTTCCTTTTGTAAAGTCAACCCGACAGTAGAGGTTCTAACCTCAAAATCTTCCATATACTTTTGTACATCTCTTGTCGACATCAAACTTTAAAACTTCGATCTTCTCTTACTCTTGTGGGTCACCTTATGCATTTCTCGGTGTTCCATGAACAACTTCACAACTATACCGGTATACCCCGTGGAAAATGCTAGAAGAAACTCCCCATCCAAAACCACTAAAATATCAAACTCATTACATCTCCAAGTACTAACATCCTAACTCTAAGCTTGCACCGTTGCCCTAATCTAGGTCCTCCTTTTCACGCCATAGCCACCGTGGTTCTTCCGTGTGAGTTTGAAACATCTGACTCGGCTTTTGCTCCCGAAAACATATCATCCATCTCATTAGAATGAACATACTATGCATCCTCTTATTATACTCTCATCTACGCACCACAAACAATGAAAACCTCATCTTCCTCTTGATCTACTAGTTCCCTTTACCATGATCAACCTTAAAACTTCTAATCCGGGTCGTTCTCCTATATGCCATTCTCATGACCTAAGAAGGTCGCAAAGGGTCATATCCATCCCCCCCTAGGAGGTCTGTAACCGCTACTTACTTGAACTCATTCAACATTATTTGATTTAAGACAAATGCACTTCTATTGACGTACTTCCTTACCATTGATATTGATCCACCGCAAATACTCTATGATCTTGTTGCCGATCCTTAATATCCCCATAGTCTTGTTTACTCATCTCCTCTACACTCATCAATAGACAACCCGCACATGTGTGTTCTCAGTTGTTAACGATTAACTTGTATCTGACCTTCTCCGAAGTCAACGAATTACTATTCTACTATACTTCTCATGTTACCAATCTCATGAAGGCTATCCTCCTTGAGGTACTTTACCTTAACTCCGTTAGCTCATTCTTCATTTCATGCTTCCTTTTCTTTATAAGGTAATTATATCTTCTTGGCCTTGTTGGTTCGTACAACTCCCTTCATAGGCTTAACCATTCTTCCTTGATGTCTTTCAAGTGCACCTTCCCAAATATTATAGCCCTAGCTAGCATCCACTCATGTTCCTCTTCGTTGGTACATTAAGTCTCTCAATCAAAGCTCCTCGTTTCGTCTTTCCTCTTCTTGGGATCATCATTTATACAATCTTCCTCGTTCTTGGCGTTTCTTAGCCTTATCATTATAACGGAAACCGGTCAACTCCACGTGAATCTCCACCATGCCCTTCTTCTCATAACTCTAGTAATATTGACACTTCACTTATTGGTACCTCGTAAGCTTAACTTACGGTATCTTAAATCTTTAGCAAATGGTTCGATCATTCTTCCCATCTTGACTCAAATGCTTAGGAGGGTCTACGGAAAGCTTCACATCTTAATGAAATACCACCTTTAACCTTATTAGAATGTATCCCTCTCCCCTCGTTTCACACCTTTAGTTGTCCACACGTCTTCTTGTAGAACTTAAGTTCGTTATCCTTATTGGTCTCGTTGTTTTTCAAATCGCGACTTCTTTGTAACCACTTCCACACCTTCGTGTTTACTTTTTTCTTGTATGGTCTCCATCTCGATTTCTCTTAAGTTGTCTTGAATTTTCCTCCCACTTGTTCGTCCTTCGTTTATGTATCACTAATCCTCCTCTTCGACCTCCTCTTAAAGGAATCCGAGAATGTCATGGTGTTTGTTAACACGAAATGCTCAACTCAATAATTGAGTGTACTCCTCCACGTATGAACGCTATCCCAAGCCAATCATATCGTCTTTAAAGGTGATGATACTATACTTATCATTTTTTTCTATTAGGTCCCGTAACTCCATATGTTACTACTATATATAATAAGAATACGTATACATAACTATATAAATCCTACGTCCATATCACTACCAATATAATACATTCGGCAATCCATTACAACTATACAAGGTCCAAACATGTACTATAATCCACATATATAACTATACATATATACCAAGTCATGCATGCAACTACAATCAATATATACACTTCTACATATATACATATATATATACCAAAATCCAATAAACTAAGCTGCCGAGATCCGCGGAAGAAGTGGTGGTCCGTACATTCTACCCCGACTCATGCATGTGATTTTGAAAACGAAAACTCAGAACCCGCGGGGTTCTGTTTATTCCTTATTCGGCCTTTAGAAGATTGCGAGTGCCATTGTTGTCAACCTAGGGCTCTGATACCACTTTTGTAACACCCCGAATCCACGGGACTCGGGACGCTACGGGTTGGGACCTCACAATGGGTCCCGACCCTTAGCCTGACAACAATTTCACCGGATCTTACAACAAGACACAAATAAAGGCAAAACCGAAATACATTTTTATGCAAATGATATGATCCCAAAAACAAATAAAAGACAACTTCAGCCGATTTCTCAACTCCAAAGACTCGAACATCAAAAACATAACAATATACAAGAAACAATACCCAAGTACAACTCCAACAAAACCCCTCCTAAAATGTACGGACCACGGCTGCCCACTCTTCCGGATCTCTCGGCCGCATTCCTAACCTGCAAGGCAAACTACAACAATCGGTATAAAACCGTTAGCTCATATTCGAAGCATTAGAATTAATGGGAAAGGCACATACACAAGTAATCTCATCACAAGCATACAACATACATTAAATCACACAAATTCGGTTTATTATCTTTATTATTATTAAGTCGTATCCCGTTCTAATTCAACTTAGGTTGTGACACGAGAGTCACCGAAACTCGCCTCGGTCCCTACTTACCGGCATGGAATGGTACTGATGCATCCGACCGTCTACCAGCACGGGATAGTCGCCGAGAACCTCCTAGCTCTCGCGGGAGCTAGGCAAGTTGTCACCGCCCGTTATCATACACTTGGGCCAGAATAATATAAAGGTCGGTAATCCTAATTCCGGTTTAGTTGTTATAAACAATAAACAATAAACACACACCACCAGACACACATCAATGCTAATACAAGGAATACGAGCTAAGTAAGTCCGGAGACTTACCTCGTCACCACACTCAACTCACAACACTCTCGCTTCCTTAGGGGAGGAAGCCCATAACCTGCTCACAAGAAGATAACTATATCAACAACAACCCACTCACAATAGAAGTCTTAGACTTCTATACAAATGATCTACGCAAGACCATTTGACTCTCAATTCTAGGACCGCATCCTAGAATCCCTCATGCTCACATCACACTCAACAGAAGCTAGAAGTCCTAAGACTTCTAAACCATCGGATCTCGCAAGATCATAACTCACAACACCATTAGGATAACATGCCTAGTCCAAACAAACTCAACGGTAACAACACCATGCTAGGATAAGCATAGCCTAGCCCATTAACTCAACAACATATACTCCAATTCTCAAACCTCACAAGCCTCACAAGATAACATCAACACCTCAAGTCTTAGCACAATCATAAATCCTCAAAACTCACCTAAGGTTCAAGGCCACTACTTGGCATTCACTCTAAGTTATGCTAGATCCAACCTAGCATGATACTAATACTAATCATAACTAAATCGAGGGAAAAGGTACTCACACACGGTCCAAGGTGAAAGACGATCTACGGACGTCGAGAACGGGTTTGATGGCCTTTATCGGGGCGCTTCCGGGCCTAAGACCAAAACTAAGCATAATTAGCTTAAACGCTAATTTTGGAAGGGAGATTAACGCATATTAAAAATCTAAGGAAGCCCTCTTTTCAAAACAAAGGTAAAACTCACAAAGCATTTTCCGGGGTGATCACAACAATTTATAAATAAGGGTGAAAACCAAAACAACTTTCCGGGCAAATAAGAAACTCTTGAAAGTTGGCCATTTTCTGAAATACACTTTGGGTCATAAATCCGAAATAAATCCAACAAAGGCATAATATACATAATATATATAATCACAAGAATATCTCCATAATTAAAAACCGGAGGTTAGAAACCGTTAACACATTTCCGAGGCAAACTATCCCGTTCCAAAACTATGGTCATAATCCGTAATAAAACTTTGGGTCAAAATCCATAATTAAACCTGCAGGGGTAATTATTCAAATTTCCAAAAACCTGGGTCAAATCTGTAAATACAAAACTATGGGTCCACATTGCAATTAACCACCAAAGAGGGGCTGAAATAAAAACCCTAAAAAAAGGCTCTCCCTCAACATTTCACAACCTGCGTAACAAGAGAAAAGGAAAGGAAGTAGGCGGCGGCCAGCAAGGAGGGAGGCGGCGGAGGCTCCGGCAGGCGGAGCGACAACGGCGCGGTCTGGTGGCCCTTCATCTCCGGCGACAGATGCGGCGTAGAGGAGACGGCTCTCTCAGTATGCGGGATTCGTTGCAACAGAGGAGGTCGCACAGAGGACCGAGAGGGGTCGGGACTCCGGTTCCAAGACTCGACCGCGAAGGAGGGCGGCGGAGGGACCTGTAACACAGGCGAGGCTGCGGCGGAGCAAGGTCGCTGGTGTCTACGGTGTTGGATCCTTTGGCGTCGGCTCGGTCCAGAGGAATACGGAGGTGGCACGCCGTTGCAAATCTCAGCTCGCTGTTAAGGACACAGGAGAGGGCTTTCGGGTCCGGCCGTTTCTGGTGGTGCATAAGCTGGAGGTTGGTGGCTCGGAGGAGACCGGTGGAGCAGGCGCTGCTGGGGTTTGCCAATCGACAACATTGGCAGCCAAGGTGGCATAGATCTGGGCTATCGGATCGGTTAGCCGGTAGACAAAAGAATGGAGATGCAGAGGTGTAAGGTGGGGCGATAGAGGGCGGAGAAGGTGGTGTGGGCTCCGGCGAGGCGAAGCTCCAGTCCGGTGTTGCAACAGTCTTGGTTTGCAGAGAAAGGAGATCGAGAGAGGGATGAAGTACACAGCTGTTCAATCATCAACGGGGTAGTAGGGAGAGAGATGAGAGCCAAGCAGAGGATAGGGGATGCAGGTGTGAAGCAGGGTAAAAAAATGAGATTGAGGGAGAGAGGGAGATAGCGTGAGGGAGGGCAAGCAACAGAGAGGAAGGCGGAAGAATCTAAGGGTCGGGGTGCAGAACTCATCAGCCAACAAGGAGAGCGAAGAAAAAAAATAAATAAATAAAAATAAAATAAAATAAAGAATTTGAAGCTGAAAAGGTAATAATAAGATAATAGAATCGTTTTCAAACGTGAACAAGATTTACGAATCGGAACAACCTTCCGACTTTCCGTAAAATAAATTACGGAATATATACAAATGTAAAATATATAAACTTATAAAAATTAATTTACAACGTGAAAATACCCGTAAAAATTTATAAGTTAGTAAAATATTGATAAAAATCGGGAAAACTAAATATCGAAAACGCGCCTAAAGATTGGGGCGTTACATTAGATCCTCCTAAAAAGAAGTTTCGTCCCGAAACTTACTATGCGTCGGACTTCTCGGTCCTTAAGGCCGAGGTATGAACTCTCAATCTAAAAAGGCTTAAACCTTCAATCTATATGCACAATCTACTCAAACTACCACATTAAGATCTAACCGATCATAGAACACATTCCCGCACCGGGCACACACAACATATAACATCACACATGCACATAGCTCAACTAAGAGAAGAACTAGGTCTACCCCGTCGATTCTATCGATGCTACTAGCTCAACATAAAACTTAACCAAAGATACTATCATCTGTCTCCCAAGTATCCTCATCGGCTCCTCGTCTCTACTAGATCATCACGACGTACCACATGTCTCGAGTCCTATATGTACTCCCTTGACTAATACACATGAAACACCGGGTGATCACCCTCTTGTTTTGGCGGCCATGCCAACTGGTAAACCACTTTCTCAGCTCACGCTAAGATCTCAAAAAGATTCAATATATCGGAACTCAACTTCATCCTCGGATCTTTCTCAATACATCCATTATATCATGTTTCTCATTTGCTTGTCTCTAACAAAGACGATCGAACTTCCAATTTACACCGTTGGCTTTGGTTCTTGTCAAACCGAACTTTGACGTTACATTTCCACAATGCTTATTGCAAGTTCCAAGTAACGAAGGAATCACTTTACTCCATACTATTTCTATTAACAAGACACGGATGCTATTACTTTTATCTCGTTCCTCAATACTAAATCAAGACCTTGTCTTGGAGAATCACTTGTACACTTCAACCCATCACACCTCGAGGCAAATTCAAAACAGTTGCACCAATGAATCTCCTCTTAACTCTCAACATCTCCATGATCCATTTTCGTCTCACCCAATATTTTATTGTCATCCAGAGTAGGTTAGCCATAGATGGTGATACTTGGAAAATCTCTCCACAAATCCGGTAATGACCAGCACATCTAAGGAAACTTGTAACTTCTTCCACGTCCTTCGGGGTTGTCATCCCGAGATAACTTGTCATACAACTTTTCTCTTCTTCGAGAGTAGACCGAAATATCTTATTCAGGGCATTAATAAGCCCATTTGGAATCTCTTCAACTCGTAGTGACCATGGTTTGTCCGGAATGCCGTATTTGCAATATCCCAATCTCGAATTCTTAGTTTGTGACAAATAGACCTTAAATCATTCTTAGAAGAGACTACTGACCCTTGTAACCGATCGAGTAGATCATCTATCCGTGGTGAGGGATACTCGTTCTTCGTTGTTATCTGGCTCGGCTAACGGTAATTAATGTACAAGCGGAAATAGTCGTCTCTCTTTTCGCAAACTGGTATTCTCTATGGCATTTCGCTAATTCTAAGGAAATCTTATCACTTTACAAGTGGTCATGATACTAAGGATTTACCTCGATATGTTGGGGTGTCCTTTAAACACGTGTATTGTTCCATCTTTAGCTACAACGGTTACCGTCTTCTTTCCAACATCCTTCATCTCTTGAACTCGAGAGACTTGCTCGAGTCTCCTGACTCTTGTAGCCTTATTTAATTATTCCTTTATCATAATCTCATTCTCCTTCTTAGATGACATGATTGTAAAAATCTTCTAAGGTTTCTCACTTATGTGCAGCCATAAGGGTCCAAACTGCAAGACTTAACCGTGTTTCAAAACAATTGACCTTATCTTCTTCACTTTCCGCGACATCCCAACATATGGGAGGAGCTCTTCGTTTTCTACATAAGCTTTCACCATAGACATCATTTCTTCAAGTAGAAATTATACTTCACTTTCCTTTTGTAAAGTCAACCCGACAGTAGAGGTTCTAACCTCAAAATCTTCCATATACTTTTGTACATCTCTTGTCGACATCAAACTTTAAAACTTCGATCTTCTCTTACTCTTGTGGGTCACCTTATGCATTTCTCGGTGTTCCATGAACAACTTCACAACTATACCGGTATACCCCGTGGAAAATGCTAGAAGAAACTCCCCATCCAAAACCACTAAAATATCAAACTCATTACATCTCCAAGTACTAACATCCTAACTCTAAGCTTGCACCGTTGCCCTAATCTAGGTCCTCCTTTTCACGCCATAGCCACCGTGGTTCTTCCGTGTGAGTTTGAAACATCTGACTCGGCTTTTGCTCCCGAAAACATATCATCCATCTCATTAGAATGAACATACTATGCATCCTCTTATTATACTCTCATCTACGCACCACAAACAATGAAAACCTCATCTTCCTCTTGATCTACTAGTTCCCTTTACCATGATCAACCTTAAAACTTCTAATCCGGGTCGTTCTCCTATATGCCATTCTCATGACCTAAGAAGGTCGCAAAGGGTCATATCCATCCCCCCCTAGGAGGTCTGTAACCGCTACTTACTTGAACTCATTCAACATTATTTGATTTAAGACAAATGCACTTCTATTGACGTACTTCCTTACCATTGATATTGATCCACCGCAAATACTCTATGATCTTGTTGCCGATCCTTAATATCCCCATAGTCTTGTTTACTCATCTCCTCTACACTCATCAATAGACAACCCGCACATGTGTGTTCTCAGTTGTTAACGATTAACTTGTATCTGACCTTCTCCGAAGTCAACGAATTACTATTCTACTATACTTCTCATGTTACCAATCTCATGAAGGCTATCCTCCTTGAGGTACTTTACCTTAACTCCGTTAGCTCATTCTTCATTTCATGCTTCCTTTTCTTTATAAGGTAATTATATCTTCTTGGCCTTGTTGGTTCGTACAACTCCCTTCATAGGCTTAACCATTCTTCCTTGATGTCTTTCAAGTGCACCTTCCCAAATATTATAGCCCTAGCTAGCATCCACTCATGTTCCTCTTCGTTGGTACATTAAGTCTCTCAATCAAAGCTCCTCGTTTCGTCTTTCCTCTTCTTGGGATCATCATTTATACAATCTTCCTCGTTCTTGGCGTTTCTTAGCCTTATCATTATAACGGAAACCGGTCAACTCCACGTGAATCTCCACCATGCCCTTCTTCTCATAACTCTAGTAATATTGACACTTCACTTATTGGTACCTCGTAAGCTTAACTTACGGTATCTTAAATCTTTAGCAAATGGTTCGATCATTCTTCCCATCTTGACTCAAATGCTTAGGAGGGTCTACGGAAAGCTTCACATCTTAATGAAATACCACCTTTAACCTTATTAGAATGTATCCCTCTCCCCTCGTTTCACACCTTTAGTTGTCCACACGTCTTCTTGTAGAACTTAAGTTCGTTATCCTTATTGGTCTCGTTGTTTTTCAAATCGCGACTTCTTTGTAACCACTTCCACACCTTCGTGTTTACTTTTTTCTTGTATGGTCTCCATCTCGATTTCTCTTAAGTTGTCTTGAATTTTCCTCCCACTTGTTCGTCCTTCGTTTATGTATCACTAATCCTCCTCTTCGACCTCCTCTTAAAGGAATCCGAGAATGTCATGGTGTTTGTTAACACGAAATGCTCAACTCAATAATTGAGTGTACTCCTCCACGTATGAACGCTATCCCAAGCCAATCATATCGTCTTTAAAGGTGATGATACTATACTTATCATTTTTTTCTATTAGGTCCCGTAACTCCATATGTTACTACTATATATAATAAGAATACGTATACATAACTATATAAATCCTACGTCCATATCACTACCAATATAATACATTCGGCAATCCATTACAACTATACAAGGTCCAAACATGTACTATAATCCACATATATAACTATACATATATACCAAGTCATGCATGCAACTACAATCAATATATACACTTCTACATATATACATATATATATACCAAAATCCAATAAACTAAGCTGCCGAGATCCGCGGAAGAAGTGGTGGTCCGTACATTCTACCCCGACTCATGCATGTGATTTTGAAAACGAAAACTCAGAACCCGCGGGGTTCTGTTTATTCCTTATTCGGCCTTTAGAAGATTGCGAGTGCCATTGTTGTCAACCTAGGGCTCTGATACCACTTTTGTAACACCCCGAATCCACGGGACTCGGGACGCTACGGGTTGGGACCTCACAATGGGTCCCGACCCTTAGCCTGACAACAATTTCACCGGATCTTACAACAAGACACAAATAAAGGCAAAACCGAAATACATTTTTATGCAAATGATATGATCCCAAAAACAAATAAAAGACAACTTCAGCCGATTTCTCAACTCCAAAGACTCGAACATCAAAAACATAACAATATACAAGAAACAATACCCAAGTACAACTCCAACAAAACCCCTCCTAAAATGTACGGACCACGGCTGCCCACTCTTCCGGATCTCTCGGCCGCATTCCTAACCTGCAAGGCAAACTACAACAATCGGTATAAAACCGTTAGCTCATATTCGAAGCATTAGAATTAATGGGAAAGGCACATACACAAGTAATCTCATCACAAGCATACAACATACATTAAATCACACAAATTCGGTTTATTATCTTTATTATTATTAAGTCGTATCCCGTTCTAATTCAACTTAGGTTGTGACACGAGAGTCACCGAAACTCGCCTCGGTCCCTACTTACCGGCATGGAATGGTACTGATGCATCCGACCGTCTACCAGCACGGGATAGTCGCCGAGAACCTCCTAGCTCTCGCGGGAGCTAGGCAAGTTGTCACCGCCCGTTATCATACACTTGGGCCAGAATAATATAAAGGTCGGTAATCCTAATTCCGGTTTAGTTGTTATAAACAATAAACAATAAACACACACCACCAGACACACATCAATGCTAATACAAGGAATACGAGCTAAGTAAGTCCGGAGACTTACCTCGTCACCACACTCAACTCACAACACTCTCGCTTCCTTAGGGGAGGAAGCCCATAACCTGCTCACAAGAAGATAACTATATCAACAACAACCCACTCACAATAGAAGTCTTAGACTTCTATACAAATGATCTACGCAAGACCATTTGACTCTCAATTCTAGGACCGCATCCTAGAATCCCTCATGCTCACATCACACTCAACAGAAGCTAGAAGTCCTAAGACTTCTAAACCATCGGATCTCGCAAGATCATAACTCACAACACCATTAGGATAACATGCCTAGTCCAAACAAACTCAACGGTAACAACACCATGCTAGGATAAGCATAGCCTAGCCCATTAACTCAACAACATATACTCCAATTCTCAAACCTCACAAGCCTCACAAGATAACATCAACACCTCAAGTCTTAGCACAATCATAAATCCTCAAAACTCACCTAAGGTTCAAGGCCACTACTTGGCATTCACTCTAAGTTATGCTAGATCCAACCTAGCATGATACTAATACTAATCATAACTAAATCGAGGGAAAAGGTACTCACACACGGTCCAAGGTGAAAGACGATCTACGGACGTCGAGAACGGGTTTGATGGCCTTTATCGGGGCGCTTCCGGGCCTAAGACCAAAACTAAGCATAATTAGCTTAAACGCTAATTTTGGAAGGGAGATTAACGCATATTAAAAATCTAAGGAAGCCCTCTTTTCAAAACAAAGGTAAAACTCACAAAGCATTTTCCGGGGTGATCACAACAATTTATAAATAAGGGTGAAAACCAAAACAACTTTCCGGGCAAATAAGAAACTCTTGAAAGTTGGCCATTTTCTGAAATACACTTTGGGTCATAAATCCGAAATAAATCCAACAAAGGCATAATATACATAATATATATAATCACAAGAATATCTCCATAATTAAAAACCGGAGGTTAGAAACCGTTAACACATTTCCGAGGCAAACTATCCCGTTCCAAAACTATGGTCATAATCCGTAATAAAACTTTGGGTCAAAATCCATAATTAAACCTGCAGGGGTAATTATTCAAATTTCCAAAAACCTGGGTCAAATCTGTAAATACAAAACTATGGGTCCACATTGCAATTAACCACCAAAGAGGGGCTGAAATAAAAACCCTAAAAAAAGGCTCTCCCTCAACATTTCACAACCTGCGTAACAAGAGAAAAGGAAAGGAAGTAGGCGGCGGCCAGCAAGGAGGGAGGCGGCGGAGGCTCCGGCAGGCGGAGCGACAACGGCGCGGTCTGGTGGCCCTTCATCTCCGGCGACAGATGCGGCGTAGAGGAGACGGCTCTCTCAGTATGCGGGATTCGTTGCAACAGAGGAGGTCGCACAGAGGACCGAGAGGGGTCGGGACTCCGGTTCCAAGACTCGACCGCGAAGGAGGGCGGCGGAGGGACCTGTAACACAGGCGAGGCTGCGGCGGAGCAAGGTCGCTGGTGTCTACGGTGTTGGATCCTTTGGCGTCGGCTCGGTCCAGAGGAATACGGAGGTGGCACGCCGTTGCAAATCTCAGCTCGCTGTTAAGGACACAGGAGAGGGCTTTCGGGTCCGGCCGTTTCTGGTGGTGCATAAGCTGGAGGTTGGTGGCTCGGAGGAGACCGGTGGAGCAGGCGCTGCTGGGGTTTGCCAATCGACAACATTGGCAGCCAAGGTGGCATAGATCTGGGCTATCGGATCGGTTAGCCGGTAGACAAAAGAATGGAGATGCAGAGGTGTAAGGTGGGGCGATAGAGGGCGGAGAAGGTGGTGTGGGCTCCGGCGAGGCGAAGCTCCAGTCCGGTGTTGCAACAGTCTTGGTTTGCAGAGAAAGGAGATCGAGAGAGGGATGAAGTACACAGCTGTTCAATCATCAACGGGGTAGTAGGGAGAGAGATGAGAGCCAAGCAGAGGATAGGGGATGCAGGTGTGAAGCAGGGTAAAAAAATGAGATTGAGGGAGAGAGGGAGATAGCGTGAGGGAGGGCAAGCAACAGAGAGGAAGGCGGAAGAATCTAAGGGTCGGGGTGCAGAACTCATCAGCCAACAAGGAGAGCGAAGAAAAAAAATAAATAAATAAAAATAAAATAAAATAAAGAATTTGAAGCTGAAAAGGTAATAATAAGATAATAGAATCGTTTTCAAACGTGAACAAGATTTACGAATCGGAACAACCTTCCGACTTTCCGTAAAATAAATTACGGAATATATACAAATGTAAAATATATAAACTTATAAAAATTAATTTACAACGTGAAAATACCCGTAAAAATTTATAAGTTAGTAAAATATTGATAAAAATCGGGAAAACTAAATATCGAAAACGCGCCTAAAGATTGGGGCGTTACATTAGATCCTCCTAAAAAGAAGTTTCGTCCCGAAACTTACTATGCGTCGGACTTCTCGGTCCTTAAGGCCGAGGTATGAACTCTCAATCTAAAAAGGCTTAAACCTTCAATCTATATGCACAATCTACTCAAACTACCACATTAAGATCTAACCGATCATAGAACACATTCCCGCACCGGGCACACACAACATATAACATCACACATGCACATAGCTCAACTAAGAGAAGAACTAGGTCTACCCCGTCGATTCTATCGATGCTACTAGCTCAACATAAAACTTAACCAAAGATACTATCATCTGTCTCCCAAGTATCCTCATCGGCTCCTCGTCTCTACTAGATCATCACGACGTACCACATGTCTCGAGTCCTATATGTACTCCCTTGACTAATACACATGAAACACCGGGTGATCACCCTCTTGTTTTGGCGGCCATGCCAACTGGTAAACCACTTTCTCAGCTCACGCTAAGATCTCAAAAAGATTCAATATATCGGAACTCAACTTCATCCTCGGATCTTTCTCAATACATCCATTATATCATGTTTCTCATTTGCTTGTCTCTAACAAAGACGATCGAACTTCCAATTTACACCGTTGGCTTTGGTTCTTGTCAAACCGAACTTTGACGTTACATTTCCACAATGCTTATTGCAAGTTCCAAGTAACGAAGGAATCACTTTACTCCATACTATTTCTATTAACAAGACACGGATGCTATTACTTTTATCTCGTTCCTCAATACTAAATCAAGACCTTGTCTTGGAGAATCACTTGTACACTTCAACCCATCACACCTCGAGGCAAATTCAAAACAGTTGCACCAATGAATCTCCTCTTAACTCTCAACATCTCCATGATCCATTTTCGTCTCACCCAATATTTTATTGTCATCCAGAGTAGGTTAGCCATAGATGGTGATACTTGGAAAATCTCTCCACAAATCCGGTAATGACCAGCACATCTAAGGAAACTTGTAACTTCTTCCACGTCCTTCGGGGTTGTCATCCCGAGATAACTTGTCATACAACTTTTCTCTTCTTCGAGAGTAGACCGAAATATCTTATTCAGGGCATTAATAAGCCCATTTGGAATCTCTTCAACTCGTAGTGACCATGGTTTGTCCGGAATGCCGTATTTGCAATATCCCAATCTCGAATTCTTAGTTTGTGCAAATCACCTTAAGTCATTCTTAAAGAGACTACTGACCCTTGTAACCGATCGAGTAGATCATCTATCCGTGGTGAGGGATACTCGTTCTTCGTTGTTATCTGGCTCGGCTAACGGTAATTAATGTACAAGCGGAAATAGTCGTCTCTCTTTTCGCAAACTGGTATTCTCTATGGCATTTCGCTAATTCTAAGGAAATCTTATCACTTTACAAGTGGTCATGATACTAAGGATTTACCTCGATATGTTGGGGTGTCCTTTAAACACGTGTATTGTTCCATCTTTAGCTACAACGGTTACCGTCTTCTTTCCAACATCCGTCATCTCTTGAACTCGAGAGACTTGCTCGAGTCTCCTGACTCTTGTAGCCTTATTTAATTATTCCTTTATCATAATCTCATTCTCCTTCTTAGATGACATGATTGTAAAAATCTTCTAAGGTTTCTCACTTATGTGCAGCCATAAGGGTCCAAACTGCAAGACTTAACCGTGTTTCAAAACAATTGACCTTATCTTCTTCACTTTCCGCGACATCCCAACATATGGGAGGAGCTCTTCGTTTTCTACATAAGCTTTCACCATAGACATCATTTCTTCAAGTAGAAATTATACTTCACTTTCCTTTTGTAAAGTCAACCCGACAGTAGAGGTTCTAACCTCAAAATCTTCCATATACTTTTGTACATCTCTTGTCGACATCAAACTTTAAAACTTCGATCTTCTCTTACTCTTGTGGGTCACCTTATGCATTTCTCGGTGTTCCATGAACAACTTCACAACTATACCGGTATACCCCGTGGAAAATGCTAGAAGAAACTCCCCATCCAAAACCACTAAAATATCAAACTCATTACATCTCCAAGTACTAACATCCTAACTCTAAGCTTGCACCGTTGCCCTAATCTAGGTCCTCCTTTTCACGCCATAGCCACCGTGGTTCTTCCGTGTGAGTTTGAAACATCTGACTCGGCTTTTGCTCCCGAAAACATATCATCCATCTCATTAGAATGAACATACTATGCATCCTCTTATTATACTCTCATCTACGCACCACAAACAATGAAAACCTCATCTTCCTCTTGATCTACTAGTTCCCTTTACCATGATCAACCTTAAAACTTCTAATCCGGGTCGTTCTCCTATATGCCATTCTCATGACCTAAGAAGGTCGCAAAGGGTCATATCCATCCCCCCCTAGGAGGTCTGTAACCGCTACTTACTTGAACTCATTCAACATTATTTGATTTAAGACAAATGCACTTCTATTGACGTACTTCCTTACCATTGATATTGATCCACCGCAAATACTCTATGATCTTGTTGCCGATCCTTAATATCCCCATAGTCTTGTTTACTCATCTCCTCTACACTCATCAATAGACAACCCGCACATGTGTGTTCTCAGTTGTTAACGATTAACTTGTATCTGACCTTCTCCGAAGTCAACGAATTACTATTCTACTATACTTCTCATGTTACCAATCTCATGAAGGCTATCCTCCTTGAGGTACTTTACCTTAACTCCGTTAGCTCATTCTTCATTTCATGCTTCCTTTTCTTTATAAGGTAATTATATCTTCTTGGCCTTGTTGGTTCGTACAACTCCCTTCATAGGCTTAACCATTCTTCCTTGATGTCTTTCAAGTGCACCTTCCCAAATATTATAGCCCTAGCTAGCATCCACTCATGTTCCTCTTCGTTGGTACATTAAGTCTCTCAATCAAAGCTCCTCGTTTCGTCTTTCCTCTTCTTGGGATCATCATTTATACAATCTTCCTCGTTCTTGGCGTTTCTTAGCCTTATCATTATAACGGAAACCGGTCAACTCCACGTGAATCTCCACCATGCCCTTCTTCTCATAACTCTAGTAATATTGACACTTCACTTATTGGTACCTCGTAAGCTTAACTTACGGTATCTTAAATCTTTAGCAAATGGTTCGATCATTCTTCCCATCTTGACTCAAATGCTTAGGAGGGTCTACGGAAAGCTTCACATCTTAATGAAATACCACCTTTAACCTTATTAGAATGTATCCCTCTCCCCTCGTTTCACACCTTTAGTTGTCCACACGTCTTCTTGTAGAACTTAAGTTCGTTATCCTTATTGGTCTCGTTGTTTTTCAAATCGCGACTTCTTTGTAACCACTTCCACACCTTCGTGTTTACTTTTTTCTTGTATGGTCTCCATCTCGATTTCTCTTAAGTTGTCTTGAATTTTCCTCCCACTTGTTCGTCCTTCGTTTATGTATCACTAATCCTCCTCTTCGACCTCCTCTTAAAGGAATCCGAGAATGTCATGGTGTTTGTTAACACGAAATGCTCAACTCAATAATTGAGTGTACTCCTCCACGTATGAACGCTATCCCAAGCCAATCATATCGTCTTTAAAGGTGATGATACTATACTTATCATTTTTTTCTATTAGGTCCCGTAACTCCATATGTTACTACTATATATAATAAGAATACGTATACATAACTATATAAATCCTACGTCCATATCACTACCAATATAATACATTCGGCAATCCATTACAACTATACAAGGTCCAAACATGTACTATAATCCACATATATAACTATACATATATACCAAGTCATGCATGCAACTACAATCAATATATACACTTCTACATATATACATATATATATACCAAAATCCAATAAACTAAGCTGCCGAGATCCGCGGAAGAAGTGGTGGTCCGTACATTCTACCCCGACTCATGCATGTGATTTTGAAAACGAAAACTCAGAACCCGCGGGGTTCTGTTTATTCCTTATTCGGCCTTTAGAAGATTGCGAGTGCCATTGTTGTCAACCTAGGGCTCTGATACCACTTTTGTAACACCCCGAATCCACGGGACTCGGGACGCTACGGGTTGGGACCTCACAATGGGTCCCGACCCTTAGCTTGACAACAATTTCACCGGATCTTGCAACAAGGCACAAATAAAGGCCAAAACCGAAATACATTTTTATGCAAATGATATGATCCCAAAAACAAATAAAAGACAACTTCAGCCGATTTCTCAACTCCAAAGACTCGAACATCAAAAACATAACAATATACAAGAAACAATACCCAAGTACAACTCCAACAAAACCCCTCCTAAAATGTACGGACCACGGCTGCCCACTCTTCCGGATCTCTCGGCCGCATTCCTAACCTGCAAGGCAAACTACAACAATCGGTATAAAACCGTTAGCTCATATTCGAAGCATTAGAATTAATGGGAAAGGCACATACACAAGTAATCTCATCACAAGCATACAACATACATTAAATCACACAAATTCGGTTTATTATCTTTATTATTATTAAGTCGTATCCCGTTCTAATTCAACTTAGGTTGTGACACGAGAGTCACCGAAACTCGCCTCGGTCCCTACTTACCGGCATGGAATGGTACTGATGCATCCGACCGTCTACCAGCACGGGATAGTCGCCGAGAACCTCCTAGCTCTCGCGGGAGCTAGGCAAGTTGTCACCGCCCGTTATCATACACTTGGGCCAGAATAATATAAAGGTCGGTAATCCTAATTCCGGTTTAGTTGTTATAAACAATAAACAATAAACACACACCACCAGACACACATCAATGCTAATACAAGGAATACGAGCTAAGTAAGTCCGGAGACTTACCTCGTCACCACACTCAACTCACAACACTCTCGCTTCCTTAGGGGAGGAAGCCCATAACCTGCTCACAAGAAGATAACTATATCAACAACAACCCACTCACAATAGAAGTCTTAGACTTCTATACAAATGATCTACGCAAGACCATTTGACTCTCAATTCTAGGACCGCATCCTAGAATCCCTCATGCTCACATCACACTCAACAGAAGCTAGAAGTCCTAAGACTTCTAAACCATCGGATCTCGCAAGATCATAACTCACAACACCATTAGGATAACATGCCTAGTCCAAACAAACTCAACGGTAACAACACCATGCTAGGATAAGCATAGCCTAGCCCATTAACTCAACAACATATACTCCAATTCTCAAACCTCACAAGCCTCACAAGATAACATCAACACCTCAAGTCTTAGCACAATCATAAATCCTCAAAACTCACCTAAGGTTCAAGGCCACTACTTGGCATTCACTCTAAGTTATGCTAGATCCAACCTAGCATGATACTAATACTAATCATAACTAAATCGAGGGAAAAGGTACTCACACACGGTCCAAGGTGAAAGACGATCTACGGACGTCGAGAACGGGTTTGATGGCCTTTATCGGGGCGCTTCCGGGCCTAAGACCAAAACTAAGCATAATTAGCTTAAACGCTAATTTTGGAAGGGAGATTAACGCATATTAAAAATCTAAGGAAGCCCTCTTTTCAAAACAAAGGTAAAACTCACAAAGCATTTTCCGGGGTGATCACAACAATTTATAAATAAGGGTGAAAACCAAAACAACTTTCCGGGCAAATAAGAAACTCTTGAAAGTTGGCCATTTTCTGAAATACACTTTGGGTCATAAATCCGAAATAAATCCAACAAAGGCATAATATACATAATATATATAATCACAAGAATATCTCCATAATTAAAAACCGGAGGTTAGAAACCGTTAACACATTTCCGAGGCAAACTATCCCGTTCCAAAACTAT
>BSUD01000172.1:7970-38791 GCA_033239045.1 Fagopyrum esculentum
AATTATGTTTACAGTTTCGGTTTACATTCTATAAGTACAAACTTCATGAGTTGAACCCTAACTTCAGATCTAAGACAGAGGGCTTAATGTGCAAACTGTCAAGGAATTACAAGATATGCATCTAATCATTTACCTTTGTAATTCCATTGAGGAGTAGAGCTGCTACGATGTTCGCAAAAACGCGATCACAAAAAGCACACACCAATAGGAAATTAAGAGTTCGACATAATACATTCAAGACATTAGGCATAGACCGGTAACTGTATAAAGTTGGGCAGTAAAAGCTTAATGCACAAGAGAATAGATATACATGCCTCTCGAGCTGATATAACAACTACTCGCTCATCAGAATCAGGTAAGACTCCATCCGTTATCTTCACAGATGCACCAGTATCATTTTCAATAGCTCGAATGACACAACCACCTTTCCCTATCAAGCTTCTGACTTTGTCAATTCGGCATAATATTCTGAAAACAACTTCTTCTTCTTCTCGAACCATCCTATGACTAGGTCCAATATTTTCATGACCTGGACCTAAAGGATAGCTTCTTGAATGATAGTCGAGAACGTGCATACTAGAAGAATAATTCCTTTGACTAAATGACTCCATTTGTGCTGAAACACCAGCTCCTTGAATCAAATCTGCTCTGGGTTTATCCTGTAGACAACTTGAAACGGACATAAGAGCTCTCTTTACAGCTTGAAAGTTTCCTGTTATCTGGATTAAACATGCCACCAACTCAGAAAAGAAATGGTGGAATTGTAAAGGAAAAAAGATAGCAAAATGCATTAGTAACAAAATTTCATTATGCAGTACTTTGACATGAATAATCATTTGCTCCACACTCCAATAGCCAGTTGACTTGCAAGATTTTTCTAGTTTTCTTGTAACCCTTTGTATCTTACAGTTGTCATTCTCTCCCAGAGACGCTTCAGAGTATTTTCACAAAAATAAGGAACTCATCCGTAGATTTGCTCATGTAATGGTCCCTGCCGTGTTACTGATGTCATGTTATATGAATTGTTGAGAAACAAAGACGGAAATTCCCATTAATGCATATCATTGAGGATTCAAAGTTACATAATGAAGCTCGCAGACAAAAAAAAAGGGGTAAATCGATATTTTAAATCTCAGAAAAATGAAGTGCCTATAAAATCCACTCTAATCTTCAACCTGCTCCCCTAGATTCTATGCAATGAATCACCCTCACACTAAAACCTGTGAACATCAAAAGGCCATCAAATTCAGCTCATTGAGAGCACTCTTCAGCAGAAGATAACAGCGATTAATTTCTGCTAAGTCCTTCAATACAACCATCCTCTCTTACTTTGCATCATTAGCTTCCTTCCCCTCGCTGAATTAGCAAACCAAAAGGGAGAAAACATTGCCAAACAAGTCTCTCATAGGTAATTCCACTTGTTGCATGATCAACCAACTCTCATGTTATTCAATTATCAAGATATAATAGACGAACTGAATAGTCTTTTCAGCATACAGCTTCACAAGTCACTCCTCTCAAGGAAATGAATGAGTGGATGTGAATGCAGCATGACCCGATGGTTTATGATAAAAAGCACATTTTGCTGCAAAAAGACCTTATTACCAGAAACATTACATAAGCTGCGGTGCGGATGGACTTGAAAACACAACTTTTCACGTAGGAAGAAAAAAAGTGAAAACTACAACCTTTCCTAATGATCTACATAATAGGCTATAAAAATATAGTCCCCCTCATAATATTAAAAAACACTACATTGCAGAAGGGCTTGAAAACACATCGCAACCCAATATCTCATAAATCTTAAACATGTTAGCAGGAATCAGATGCACAATAGCAACAGCTAGCCAGATAAGGTTGCTCTGGAGATTAAGAATTGACTCAATAGCCACTTTATAATTCATCATTAAATATATGATTTCGAAACAAATGTTTGTCATCCTTTTGTCCTTAGTATAGTTACGTCAAATTTCTCTAACTTTTCATGCACAAATAATTGAATCAAGGATATAGTTGCTGCATTTTACTTATGGAAACATTGCCCTAAATATCAGTATTCTTTTGGGGAATTGAATCTTCAAGATCAAGTTGTATGCAGAAGGGTGGAGCTTTAACTTGGGGATTCGGGGTAGGGGATAAGGAAGAATGTCTAGGAATAGTAGCTGTAGGAATCAAGATAAAACTACACTGGTAGTCATCAGTAACATCTTAGCTTCTGCTCCAACTAGACAACAAAAACCCTCCTTTTTATACTCCTATTATGCAACATTTTACATCACAAGCATGTGCATCAGCCATCAAGTCTCCATTCTTCCATACATATCACAAGCATTATCAAGGCCATCAATTGTCACGCAACCCGTACTCCAAATCAATCACTAGAAATTCCACAACCAAGCAAAACAACAGCACCCGAAGCCAAAATATAAAGAGAATTTCATTTTCAGATGGCCAATGACTTTCAATTTCTCTATTTATAATATCCAAAAGTAAAGATAAATTTAGCCGACCGGGTGGCAGAGTTATGAAAAAAAAAAAAGAATTACTACCTGAACTAGGTCATCCCCAGGAGAGGCGCAAGCAGGAAGATGGTCGCGGGGGAAAACTCTGATGTGAGCACCAGTTTCCTGCCTTATCTTCTCCACAACCTTCCCACCTCTCCCGAGTACGCATCCTACCTGATTGCTCGGGGCCAGTAGCCTACAAACAGCGAAGTCCTTACCACCGCCACTATCATCTCCATCTTCCTTCTTTCTCTCGTCCGTCTTCTCCTCATCTACTCTCAGTATCCTCTCAAGCACTCTCACTAGCGCCTGCTGCGCCGGGGACGGCTCATCTTCCCGGTCGCCGACTTCCTTAGAGGAATCATCGGTGGATTTGGAGACGGAGGTGGGAGCAGTGATGAGGATAACGCGCTCCTCGCAGTGAGAGGGAGAGACGTCATCGATGATCCGGATCCTAGCACCCGTCTCCTCGCGGAGGTGGCGCACGACAGCGCCACCCTTACCTATCACGGAGCCGGTCTTAGAGGTCGGACACAGAATGCGAAAGACGGTGTCAGGTGTAGAGGAGATTTGAGAGGGTTGCTGTACCGGAGGCGGAGGAGTGGAGGACGGCGCGTGGGTTTGGTGGCGCTTTGCAGGAAGAGCGTCCATTGGAGAACGGAGAGTGAGCAGCACAATTCAATTGACCTCAAGTCTGCAGTCGTGGGATAACTAATCGATGAGAAGGGGAAATCTACACAGTACAAACCATCATAATAGTATCACGGATAATATTATAACCCTGCGTTATAATGATGATCAAAATAAAACAATAATAATAGTTTTACATATTAGATTTAGTTTATAGATTTAGTCATACATGTTGATTATTAGCAATGTATGTCATGTATAATAATGAGAAGACTATTAAGTGTTAGAACTTAAAATTAGGTTTGTGCTATTCACCTAATAATTATACATATACTATTTGAGTAATAAAATTATGTTGCTTATTTAATTACTATATATATATATAGAGAGTATAGATTCTATGAGAACACCCCCTAAAGTGAGAACATGAGAACAGATTCGTAATTATTATTAGTTTTGTTACGAAGGTGTCATATCGTTTAATGTATTATTATTCGTAGTTATTGTTGGTTGAGTGGATTATTCGTAGTTATTATTGGATTCCTAATTATTATTATTCGTAGTTATTATTATTTTTGATATCTACTCTAAATCTCAACCCTTAATACTCACATCCAACGGTGTACGATTGTTCTCATGTTATCACGTTAGGAGTGTTCTCATGGGAACCACACCCTATATATATATATATATATATATATATATATATATATATAATATAAGTTTGAGTTATAAGTTGCTACAATAGTGGGCTTTTGCTCAAATGCTATGCACTGGACTTTTCAATTGCTTGCTTCAGCCCGTATTTCCTCCCCTTCTTACTGACGCTTACCTTCCAGCTTTTCCACCTGTTTTAACGTGAGAAGATGGGGTTATACGTGCCCACTTTCTCTCCTCCCTCTATTTTGTTGTGCCATAAAGCCTTGTTTTCTCTCCCGCATTAATGCTTTTTATACTCTTCTCTACCAATACTCCTCTCAAATGAATCTTTAGATTTATCATTTCAAATATATATTCAATTTTTAATCTTTGATCTGTTTATTTCAGGTTCTTCAAGTCGCCGGATTCGCAATCTTCTCCGTCTTCGTCGACGAAAACAGACATAAGCACCTGGTTGTTTCATGGTATGCGTTACCGTTACCTTCTCCGTCTTCCATGGCTTCTATGCACCCCATCCAAGCTCGGATTTGCATTGATCGTGGTGTCTTCGCTAGGGCTTCTGGAGATTACGACATCGTTATCAGTCACCGTCCGACAGACAAAGAGAAGTAGTTGTTGCAGAAATAGACGACGAGGAAAGAGAAGTAGTTGCTGCTTAAATAGAGGCGTACATTATGAAATCCAGCAATCCATTTGCAAACATTTCAGTTTCTGAGGTTGAAGCAAATCATCCAAGTAAGTTTCTGGAACGATTTGTCTAATAACACTAGAGAGTAGAGCCTTTTTTTAGTTAGATGTACTTTTCACTACAATAGAATTTGAAACTCCAGTGGATGTCACAGTTACGTTATGGTCAAAATATGGCGGCCGATTTCCTCAGTTACAAAAGTGTGCCTACAAATTCTTGAGTCAACCTTCATGTTGTTTGTGCAAACAAGTTGAGAAGCACTTGTCTAAACTTGAAGGTGTAGACAACTATATCCTGAGATTGAATGCTTTGATGATGGAAGAATATACAAATATGGGAGACCAAATCTACCTACCCGTTCTCGTCTAGAGGTAACATTACATTTTTTAGTTGTGCTTGAAATGGTCGTCCTCTTATTGCAACCTTAGTTCTAACCTATCTTTTGTATAGACAAAACTAGAACAAATTATTGTTTAAAAGTTGTGGCGTTTGATTTTAAGCTTTGTTCTCCTACTCCCATCTTTTCCTTTTTCTACTCAGCTACACGCTTAATCTGATGTAGTATCTAGGTTGAATCCATTATCTATCCATAGGTTGTGTTGTACTTGACACTGATCTATCTTCTGCATGTTATTTACTATAAATCTCTGTTCCAATAATGCTTATACTAATGCAAGTGTAATTTATACTAATGCAAGTATAAATCTCTGTATCTCATCCACCTATAAGACTAAATAATAGTTTGAAAGAAATTAACAAGGGCAAAATCCAAAGCTTGTTTTGTGAAGTTCAAGTGTGTTAAGCTTACAAATAAATTTTGTACTTTTGTTGCAAGGTATAACAAATATAAGTCACACACAAAAAACAATTATACGTCTGTTTGGTCAATTTGTTCCGGACTTGATAACAATTGCAACATCTTTTGAGGAATTCTCATGCTATAATTGACGTGATTTGGTTTGGGTTTTTGACGTGATTTTGTGTGAGTTTTTGTTTGGAGGGCGGATCAAGATTGTTTGTTTGGAGGAGGCGTGGATGTGTTATAAAAAACTGATAAGCTCATGATCGAGTCCGAATCTGAGTTATTTATACACAACTTGTTAAATAGTTGGTAGACAATTAGAGATATACACTTATTCCATTCTTGTAAAAGTTTAGCTTATTATAATTTGAATCTCGTACCGAAAGAGTGAGTATATATTTTAGAGTCTCAATATTCTAGGTAGTAGTGTGAAAACCCATAAAAATTTTAAACAGGCAAAATAGCTCAACTGACTGGACCTCTAATGCAGTTAGATATCCGTTGAATTATCTGAGATACTTCCAATTCGGTAATCCGGAATCTATTAAATCGGATTAAAAAAACATATTTATATTATCTCTGGTAGATCGGATATCCGGATGTGTGTAAACCATTGTCATAAGGAGCAGACATTAGACAAGGTCACAAAAGTGTGAGATCGGATATCCGGACTTCAACCGTTTTTATAGTATTCGCTTCTTCCTCCTCTCGGTGACTCCAGTTCACAGGTATGTAAATATGTTGCTGAATTAGTAAAGCTCAGTTTTATCCTTGTGACAATAGATAATCCAATTATCTAATTGATCCACACATCGGTGAGTTTCAACAATTTGATTATTCCAATTTTGATGATAAACCGTTTCTTAGATATCTTTTCTATTATGGTTTTGAAATTGAGAGCTTTTTGTCTCGAGTCTAACAATGTCAAGCATTATATGACCTAAAATCAAAACCGAAATTAATACTTATTTTATTGCTTGGCGATTGATCAAGATCCCTAAACCATGATTGCTTGTACATTTAATTTCAAGCATAAAGAGGTTTGTTGGTACATTACTTTGACCCCAAGCATAAAAGACTACTAATTACCCCCTAGGAATGGCCTTGCAAACCAAGGTGTTCTTCATCTCCATAGAAAGCTTCAAATTCTCCGTAAGATCAACTCCACTTCTAGCAGGAACCCACTTAAAGTCCTTGAGCAGCTGAGCAAGCCATAGTTGAACAGTAGCCATCCCCATGGCCCTCCCGGGACACACCCTCCGCCCGGCCCCGAATGGAGCCAACCTCAAATCAGTCCCCATGATAGCCACATCTTCCTCAATAAACCTATCCGGGTCGAATTTTTCTGGGTTGTGCCACAAGCTCTCGTCGTGTGTGATGGCCCACATGTTCACCATGGTAGTGGTTCCTGCGGGGACGAAGTGGGGCCCAACATGGGTGTTGTGGATTGCAAGGCGGGCCCATGAGAGGAGTGGGCCCGGTGGGTGAACCCTTAGGGTTTCTTTGACAATGGCGGTTATGTATGGGAGATTGGGGAGGTCGGAATCAAACACATCCCTTTTGTTGCCAATTACAGAGTCGAGCTCAGATTGAGCCTTTGATTGAATTTCTGGATGAAGCACCATTCTTGCTAGAATCCATTCCAAGAGAATTGCTACCGTGTCTGTTCCTCTAAAGATCATCTCCTACAAAATGTATAAATATTTAATAGTCAAGTGTGAGTCAAATCAAATAATAAATAAAATAGGGTTTAGGGTAGAGAAATATATATACCCAAAGAACAGCGATCATATCACTATCACTTAGCTTATTCTCCCCCTCTAAATCAAGCAAAACATCAACAAAATCTTTAGAACTCTCATCCTCTACTTGATCAACACTTTGAATGATAGATCTTTTTACCTTGTGTTCATCCAAAATCTTCCCCACAAAGATATTAACTCTACTAGCTAAACTCCTACATCTCCTCTTAACCCCTTGCAAATCCATCCAACCTAAAACGGGAAAATGGTCAGTCCAATTGAACATCCCAAGCAATTCATACCCTTCTTGAACAAGCCCCTTCAGTACGATGGACTCCGTACTTTTTTCACCAAACTCATACTTCTTCCCAAACACGCTCCCCATCACATTATTCAAAGACCCCAAATGCAAAACCCTTCTAACCTCAACAACGCCATTTTGAGTCATCAAACCCCCGATTTCCCGGATCATATCCTTTCCGATCTCACTCCGAAACCCTCCGTATTGGGAGACCCGTTTTGGACTGAACAAGTGGGTTGCAGAAATTCTCCTTAACCGTCTCCAGTACTCGCCGGAGGGAGCGAATCCCATAGCTCGATGAAACATTAGCTCGTACGCAGATTCCTTCACCGGTCTATCCGAGAACGCCGATGAGTTAAGGATCTCTTTAGCAGTTTCAGGTTTGCTCGAAATAACAAACCGGGTTGAACCAATTGAGAAATACATGAGTTGCAATGCTCCGGAGACCTTAGCCATGTCAGCAAGGACACGATGGGTCACCGGACCCATGAAAGCAGACAAGGGTCCGAAGAAACGGGATAAGAGGCCAAATCGATGACAAAAGGCAAACAAAAGGGCGGAAATTAGGAGGAGGGGGTGAAGAGTAAGAATAGTGGGGAGGAAGAAGTAATGGTTTGTCGCCATTTTCTTGAGGTTTGAAGCTCAAGAGTTATTTGGTGATGAGTTGGAGAAAATGAGAGAGGACGAGGTTAATTTATAGGCTCTCAAAAGATATTATTTTTAAAATATCAATATACTCTTGTATATTTAAAAAAATAAATAAAAAAGAGTGTTCACATTTGGAGAAGAAGAAAACAAAATTTGTTGCGGCAATACATGACAATCTCCAACCGATGAACGGTTACATTTAGAGAAGAAAACAAAATAATTGATAAAAACTAAGTGCATACATGACTAGTGTGAACTCAATTATGTGGGACCTTTGCAAACTAACAAGTTTATTACCATACATGACTAGTGTGAACCCAATTATGTGGGACCCTTGTAAACTAACAAGTTTATTACCTAAATCAATGTAGAGTTAAGATTATTTTTGAAAATATATTATCCTAAAACATAAATATACTCTTATGTTAAATTTAATGATAGAAAAAAAATTTGAGTGTTCACACTTGGGAGGAAGATACTCCCTAGGTGTAGAACGATTACAACTAGAATAAAATATATAAATTGAGGGAACTACGTGCATCGACTCGTGAGAAACCATTTATTTGAGTACACAACCATGCATACATAATACTTTTTTTACTAGCCCTTAGGTTTGCATAAAAATCAATCAAACGGTGGAATTAACACAATGACATTTTATAATTACAATGCACAATATTGTAACTTTGTAATTATAATCATTCTAAGAACGCCACCGGACCTGAGCAAAATCCATGTTCATTGTAATTTAATCTCTCTCTACTCCATTGAATCCTTTCGTACATGGACACGAATTTTGTTACTAATCGAGTCGTCATTGTAGTTTGAGTCAAGGACAACTAGATGTGTTTTATAGATCCAACCTCAAACAACAGTAATGCCGGTTTTATTGAGATGGTGCAAACTTGTCATGGAAAGTTCGGTGACGATACGATCCGGTTTTATTGAGATGGTGCAAACTTGTAATTATAAAATGTCAATGTAACACACTGACATTTTATAAATACAATGCACAATATTGCAACTTTGTAGTTAACACAATTACAATGTTAGGACGACTCGGAACATTAAGGCATCAAATGCACAATATTGTAACTTTGTAATTTGATTCAAGGACGACTCGATTGCTTATCTCCAATTATTCAGGTGTAATGTTTCCATCCCTCTCTAATGCAAGCTCATGTGTCCTAGGGTTTGGCTTCTACACACCCTCAAGGTCAGCAAAAACTCCGAAATCCCATTCAGACAATCAAATTTCAGTAAACCTCCAATCATCATTTAGCCACAACTTCATAGTATTACACTTAGGCACATAAGCAATCAATTTATTATATAACTTGTTTAATACGTCAATAATCAACCTCCCACTGAGATCCGCTTCTCTTTTGTCTCAAAAAACCCTTTTCCGTTTAAGTATTGAGAAGGCTTTCATGTCATTCATTATTTCTTTACCAAATTAAGCATGTATAATCAGAAAAGCACATGTCTTCATGAAAAGTAAAACAAAGACTAAACTTACCGCTGCGACAACTTCATTACCTTGAGTAAGAATGATTTAAGAAAGGACGTATATATCACATTCCAATCATGCAGGTTAGTGGTCTAAGCGGCTAGATTACGAATGGATAGGAGATCTGCTTGATCCGAACCATCGTGAGGCCTCTCCATCTCCCTCTACCAGCGACTTCAACAAACTAACAAGAAAACTTCAGCTTTTGGTCTTACAATTGGTATGACAACTACAGTCAACTCAAATAATACATGCTAGTGCGGATTAATTTGCTTTTTGGTCAATTTGGCGGATTTAATTTGGCATGCCAACTACGGTCAACTCACATAATACATGCTAGTGCGGATTTAGTGTTTTAAGTGTAAGATTCCAGGTTTTTGCCTTTACCGCGCCGCGGTGAAGGGGAGCCGCAGGCGCGGCTCAACCTTGCTGCCGCGGTCGCGGCACGGCCCAGCCGCAGGTGCGGCTAGGACTAGCCCGTCTACGGGCTGTTTTATCTTCGTCTTCTCCTATCTTTTTTCATCCTTGGGCTTTTGGCCCGTCCTCCTTCTATTCTCCTAACCCTAGACGTCCCTTTCTTCTATCCTTCAAACCCTTCTCTATATATTCCCTTTTTTTCCTCCTTTTTCCCCTTTCTTGCTATCATCTTCAAACCCTAGAGAGATGCAGCCGTCCTTTGCCTCCTGCAACCTTGTTGAACGTGTAAGTTCTTCATCCTTTGTTCCTTCTTACGTTCTTGTACTGCAGCATGCTTCCTTCCTTTTGTTTTCTTCTTCTTCTCTCATTTTCTTCTTCTCCAAGAATCAAGTTTGAACCTTGATTCTTGTTGTCTTCTCGTTGTTGATGTATCGTTGTTCTCAGGCTCTTTGGAGTTGAGTCTTGACGTGTTGGAGCCAAAGGTTCGAGCTTTGGTTGCCCTTGCTGCGAATTCTGTCAAAGAAGAAAGCCGACATCGCTTTCTATCACGCCGCCGCCCCTGCGCCTCTGTCCAGCCGCCCCTGCGGTTTTCTCTGCAGTATCTCCCGTTCTTGTGAGTTACTTCCTTCCTTGTTTTCCTCGTTCCTTTCCTTACATCTTCTGGATGTTGTTGATCTCATGTGAGTGCTGTAAGACTAGGGTTGAGCCCTTAGCATGCGTAGATCTCTTAGAGATCTTTGAGACTAGAAGTCATAAACTTCTAGCAACCGTTTCGTTCCTGATCCGTGTTGCTTGTTCGTACAGGCTTTCCTTGCTCCTTTCCCGAGGGAAACTGAGCTCTTTTGAGTATTCTTGAGTTGGTATTCTAGAGCTTTGAGCTACCTTCGTGTGAGGTAAGTCCATTGGACTTACTTAACTTCATTCCATGTATTGGATTGAGTGCTTTGGTTTGTTTGCGTTATTTATTATTCATTACTGATAACCGGACTAGGATTCACCCTTATAACCTTAATTGGCCCAAGTGTATTATAATCGGGCGGTGACCGCTTGTCCAGTTCAGAATTGGGGAAACTGGAAAGTGCTCTTGCGACTCAGGCCTGCTGATCGAAGGTATTTCTATGGTCGTCTATACCCAATCAAAAGTAAATCCCGACTTAGCACTAAGAACAAGTATAGTGATTAAGTAAGGGTCGAACCCAAGAGAGTTAAGGTGTTTTAGATGCAATTATCGATTATAATGACAAGTGACACAAAGGGGGTTGGTTGAATTGATGCACAAAAACTTATGAAAACGATTAATGCGACAAGTAAGACAATAATGGATGAATCTACACTAGGTTGATTCTAAGCATGCAATTGCTACTTTGGTGAATTCCTTTTACAAGTTTCCAAGTAATCTCCCGTCTCGATCGTATATATGTGTTGAGCCAACCGGCATCAACACAACTTAACCTATTAAAGTTCCGTAAACCTACAAGAACAAATAACAGGTTAGCTTTCAAACAAAGACTAAGGGATATAAAGAGAAGTTTAAAACCGTTAAACTTATCTTTATATTTGTGTTCCTTTTCTATAAGTAATTACAACCCGTTATTACTTAAAGTTGCTACTAGATTAAAGACCCGAACCCGGAACCTATCAATCCTAGTTGTTTGCATGCACTTTAGAACCTAAGGTGATCAATCTCAAGCAATAGTAAACATGCAATTAGACAATTGAGATCAAGGAAACACAAAGTATTACTGAATGAAAACTTAGATTAAAAAGAACTTACAACCAAAGCAACAAAGCACCTTCAAACCAACCCAATGTAGCAATGGAGTTAGCAACTCATTACAATGGAAAGCTCAAGTCTAAAATGGATTTTGTGAGGAAAAGCATGGATGATTCTAACAATCAGCCATGGACTATTTATACTACGAAAGACACTTAATTAGGAGTAAATAGCCGGCCTAAAACAGTCACCTTAAATGCCATAAAGGTGGTGTAAACAGCCGGAGTAAAGCTTCTGGCGTTAAACCGCAGGGGCGGCCTTCAGGAACTGCAGGGGCGGTTTAGGCAGAATCGGTTGATCTTCTTCAGAACCGCTGGGGCGGCTACACAACTCCGTTGCGGCGGATCTTTAATGCACTTCAACGTCTGACCTTTCGCCTTGCTGACGTTTCTGATGTCAAGCCGCCGAGGCGTCCCTATGTCGACGCAGGGGCGTCGACACAACCTCTTCGTCTTCCAGCTCCCAGGTTGGGGCGTGGGCAGGGGCGCAGTGTGAGACGCAGGGGAGCTGGTCTTCATATCTTCAGGGCAAGTCACCGCAGGGGCGCCAAGGAGTGGCGCAGGGGCGGTGACACACTTCATGGCCGGCGCTGGTGAAGGCGCAAGGAGCGTTCCAGTGGAAACGTCATCCGCAGGGGCGGCTGCAAGGACCCGCATGGGCGGTGAGACAACAGAAGCTTTGCTTCGTGATCGATCTTCACTCCTAAGTGCTTGTAACTCCTTCTTTAGCTTCTTTTGATCTTCTTCTTCTGGACCAAGGAGTTAGTAGCATAAACCGACACTAATGCAATAAAAAGACTCTAAAAACTACCCTAATTGATAGTGATTCCATCACCTATCACTTGCAGGTAACGGATAGTACTGATCTATTCCTGTTGGTAGACGGAAGCGGATGCGAGTTTCGAAAGGATTCTCGTGTGACAAAAGAAGTTGAATTAGTAATGAATGACTTAATAAAAGATAATAACCGGTTGAGTGAAAGCATGCTATATGTTTACATTACCTTATGTGTGTTTGTGCCTTTACATTTTTTCTGATATCTAGGATGTTAGCTAACGGTTTATACCATCGTTGTAGATGTTCCGCAGATTCAGGATGCTGCTGAGTGATCCAGATGGTGTGGTCAGCTGGGGTTCCCGTACATTATAGGACGGGGTCGGGTTTATGTTATGTTGTTGTTTTCCCTTTTGTTTTGAACTCGACTGCGAGTCTTTTATGTTTTCCTTTGGTTTTATATTGAGTTTTGGTTTCATTCGTCTGTGCCTTGTTGTAAGATCCATTTGTTGTTGTTACTCTGAGGATCGGGACCCATTGTGCGGTCCTAGCCCGTAGCGCTTCGAGTTCCCAGAACTCGGGGTGTTACATTAAGTTACCCGAGTGAACATTTAATTATGAATTTTTTTTGATACAAAGGTAAGAAATTAGGCGGATTAATTTCTAGAAATTAATTGGCCTAAAGCATCCTTACGGATGAGGTCTCGAACATCTTCGGGAATCGCATTGACGTCCAGCTTGACCAAGTGTCCGTGCATTGCAATCTTGTTCGCAACCGTGTTGATTTACGTGTAGATATGTTGAATGCTGGAGTATGAACCATGTTATCTCCTTCAATCTCGATAACTGGAAAACCACACTCCTTTGCCTTTTGTGGACCCACCATAAAGCAATTGCCTCAGCTTCCAAAACGGATTCAGCGTTACAAGTACCACTTCCCATAGCAATGGGCACAACACAATGGTCTCTGATGATAAATCCAAAGGAGAATTGATTCGCACCAATTTGAGACGCATCAAAATTTAGTTTTTTGTTCCCTTCAAACGGTCGCATCCATCTTAGATTTTTCTTTTTTCTTCTCGTTTTTTTGATGAGTTTGTTATTGTTGTTCTGGTTCTTATTATCTTGGTCCCAAGCATCTATCTGATTCATAGCTTGTGGTCTAAAATTATGTGGAATTTTAGTCTTGTTAAGAACAAGTTGGTTCATAGCCATCCACATGTTCCACCATATGACGGCTAGAAGGCTAAAATCATATGTTGACAATTTTTTTTTAAGATCAAGCATGATTTCTGTAATGTCCATGTTGTCTAAGTCATAATTCTTTAAAATGGTTGTGATTTTACGATCGACAATGGTCATTTTCAGCGAAAGACATTGGAAAAAGAGGTGCTTCGAGCTTTTTGTAAGATGATTACAAAATTCACAATTCATGACAACAGGGACTCTTTACCTATCAAGATTTTGTTTTCTTGGGAGGCCATCTAAGGCTAGTTTCCATAGGAAGTTTTTAATTTTCGGCAAGATATCCATTTTCCAAATCTAAGTTTTATCCGATGTGACGCCTATTTTGTGTTTTTGAATTAATTCTATAGCGGATTTAGTCGAATACCACCCTTCATCGCTTCCCGTCCAATATAACCTATCCCTAATCTCATTAAAAGGAAGGTTATATTTTTTTAATTTTGTCAATAATATCAAGGGGGAGGATCTTATCAAGTTGGTTTAACATTTGATGATTCCATGTATTATTGGAGATGAATTGGACATAAATTCCATCGGATTATCCATTGTTGTACTCTTTGCCACATCCATGAGCGGTTTATCAATTAACCATTTGTCCTTCCAGAATCTAATCGTATTACCATCTCCTACTCTCCATTTGAGTCCTTTATCAAAATATTTTCTAGGTTTTATAAGATTCTTCCATTGCCATGAAGCATTTGACTTACATTGGTAATTCCATAGGCAATATCCTTTGAGGTATTTTTCCTCAATAATTTTGACCAGAATATTTTCTGGTTCTGCCATGATTTTCCATAATAGTTTCATCTGTAAAGCTTTATTTATGTATTCTGATTTTCTAGTACTCGTGCCTCCTAACGACCTTGGTTTACAGATTTTATCCCAACTGATCAGAGGGTGGAAATTGGGTTCTTTATTCCAAAAAAACATTCTATTAATTCTATCTAGCTTTTTATGAATGTTTGTTGGTAGTATAAATGCTTGCATTAAGTAACTTGGTTTGACGTTAAGATTTGCTTTAATTAAAGTTATTCTTCCTTCTTGAGACAGAGTTGATGCTTTCCACCTTGCTAATTGTTGTTTGGTTTTAATAATTACGGAATTAAAGATATCTTTATTAACACGACCATTACTAATAGGACATCCTAAATATTGTTCCAGGCTAGAAGTTCCATTTATTCCTATATGTGCCTGGATTCGTCTTTTGGTACTCTGATCAATGTTAATTGTGATTTGAAACGCCGACTTATTAAAGTTAATAATCTGACCTGAGATGTCATAATAATCATGTAGGACTAAAATGATTTTATTACTAGCTTCCGTAGTTGATTTCGTGAAAATCAAAATGTCATCAGCGAAAGCCAGGAACGGAATTCTAGTCCCATTTTTTATGACAGGGAGTCCGATTGATTTAGGATTTTCATGAGAAACTTTTTGGATATTTCTAAAAAGGACCGCCGGACACAGATTAAAATTGTGAAAAAATTTAAAATTGTGTCAAGTCAAAATACCCTTTATTAAAAATTAGTATTGTTTTTTTTAATACCTCTTTGGGATACTATTTTTGGTAAAAAAAATTTAATACTTTATTATATATAAACAACCATTGTTAGAAAGTCTTACTTATTCAAATTATAGTTATATTTTTTATTTATGAATGCAATAACTATATAAAAACAATAAGAAAACAATTTTTTTAACAATTTATTTATATCAAATAATTTTGTGATTTAATTTACTAAACAAATTAGTTATTATAAAGATGCTAAAAAATAAAATAAAAACTACTCATAATTAAATATTTATGAGAAAATGAATGATTTAATTTAACAATTCATATTATATAAGGTAATTTTGGTTTAACACAAATTTAAAAATGTGATTATGTCTAAAAAGCTTAAATATATGTCACACTTATACATTTATCACGTCACACGCAACACATAATTCTTATTCGCAAGGAACGCATATCGTAATTGCGCTTAACATATCATAACATCATATATCGCATGCAATTTATACGTACTCGGATTTATCCTTACACAACATCATATATCATACAAACTCATACTCGTACTTGTCATATCATATATCACATTTAATTGATAGTTGCATTTACTATTTATCATGCTTGCAGGCATATCTAGTGAAATGTATTCCTTGTATTTCTTGTCTCTTCTGCATTACATTACTTGCTATACATAGAGCACTTGACCACAATGGGCTTTATGTAATGGGATATAATCTATATCTATGAATAAGCTTGGTATGTCCCCTCGAACCAATGTCTGCTAAGCAGAGTTTGGTTCGTAATCTGTAAAATCAAGTTGCATATAGAGGTTTTGTGAGAGTGTCAGCATTTTGTCCTTGAGAGGAGATGAATGCAACTTGTAGTGTTTTCTTAGCCACTTTTTCTCGAACAAAGTGGTAATCAAGCTCTATATGTTTTGTGCGTTGGTGAATGACGGGATTGGCAGCAAGGTAGGTGGCACCCGGATTATCACACCATAAAAGAGGAGGTTGTTGGAGTCAAACCCCTAACTCAGCAAAAAGACTCTGAAGCCGTAGTAGTTCACAAGTTGTTTGTGCAAGAGAACGATATTTTGCTTCAGTAGATGATCAAGAGACTGTAGTTTGTTTCTTTGATGACCAAGAAATGAGTGAGCTGCCAAGATAAATGCAGTAAGCAGATTTTGATCGTCTATTAGTAAGGTCACTTGCCCAATCAACAACACAATGGGCAAAAAAGAAGGAGGGCTAGTAGAAGAAATGTGTAAGGAAAGATTTGGAGAAGAGTTAAGTAGCAAAGCAGCATGCCAGCGCATCTCCCTGGGAGAATGCATGAATTGACATACCTTGTTAACCGCAAAGACTATGCATGGTCTGGTGAATTAAAGGTACTAAAGGTTGCCAACAATACTCTTATAGAGTGTAGGATTAGAGAATAGTGGGGAGGAGGTGAAAGAGAATCAATTCTAAGAGACATTGGGGTTGATACTAGTTTGGAGTGATTGATTTTGGTAGTGGTGAGACGATCATTGATGTATTTTGTTTGATGGAGGGAAATTCCAGTGGAGTCACGCTTGGCTTAAACTCCAAGGAAGAAGTGAAGATCCCCAAGGTCTTATACCGGAAATAGTTTGGAAAGGAAGGAGATGAAATTAGGAATTGAGGATGAACAAAACCCGGTGGTTGAACATTGTATACATCCTCTTCAAGGTCACCATGAAGAAAAGCTTTTTGTACGTCCAATTAGCGAGCTACCCAGTTGTTCATGAATGCAAGAAAGAGAATAAGGCGCACGATTAATGTAACACCCTGAATCTGCGGGACTCGGGATGCTACGAGCAGAGACCTCACAATGGGTCCCGACCCTTAGCCTGACAACAATTTCACCGGATCTTGCAACAAGACACAAATAAATGCCAAAACGAAATACATTTTTATGCAATGCAATGAAACCCGAAACCATACAAACAAAAGACTTCAACCGAGATACAACCCAAAGATCAAACGTCATACACGTAGCATAAAATATACATGAACAATATACAAACTCGACTCCAACCAAAACCACTCCCAAAATATACGGAACCCCGGCTTCCCACTCTTCCGGATCTCTCGGCCGCAATCCTAACCTGCAAGGCAATCTACAACAGTCGGTATAAAATCGTCAGCTCATATTCAAAGCATTAGAATCAATGGGAAAGGCACAAACACAAGTAAATCATCATAAACACACATCATACTCCAAAGCACACAATTCCGGTTTAATTATCTTTTTATTATTAAGTCATATCCCGTTCTAATTTAGCTTAAGTTTGTGACACGAGACCACCGTGGTCCCGCCTCGGTCCCTACTTACCGACAAGGAATGGTACTGATGCATCCGACCGTCTACCCGCACGGTCTAGTCGCCGAGAACCTCCTAGACTCTCGCAAGAGCTAGACAGATGATGTCACCGCCCGTTATCATACAATTGGGCCAAAATAAATTAAAGTCGGTGGTCCTATTACCGGTTTAGTTGTTATAACATAACAATAAAACACACACCACCAAACACACATCGAAACTAATACGAAGAATACGAGCTAAGTAAGTCCAGAGACTTACCTGTCACAAAGCTAAACCCGATAGCCACCGCTCTCAACTTCCCGTAGGAAGATACTCAAAGTCTGGTCAAAATAAGGCACACAATCAACATCTCTCTCACATTCTAGAAGTCCTTAAACTTCTAGTACCAATGATCTCGCAAGGTCATAAACTATAACAACAGGGACATCTACCCTCCCAAGGATCTCGCAAGATCGTAACTCATAACAACATACTAGAATAAGTCAAACCTAACTCCAAAATCCCACAAGATCATACAACCCCAATCTCGAGCCTCAAAACGCTCACAAGATCAACCATATAACTTAAAGCCTTATAACAACCTCACAAGATACCCAAGCACCTCAAGCCTTAGCACAATCAAACCTCAAAACTCACCTAAAGGTCCATAACCATTACTTGACATTCACTCTAAGTTATGTTATATCCAACCTAGCATGATACTACTAAACATAACTAGATCGAGGAAGAAGGTACTCACGGGACGTCAAAAGACGGAAGACGATCTATGGATGTCGAGAATGGATTTGTTGGTCAATATCGGGCGCTTCCGGATCTAAAACCAAAGCTCCGCAATTTAGCTGATACGCTAAATTTGAACGGAAGATAACTTATATAAATCTAAGTTAAAAACTCGTTTTCAAAACAAGGGTAAAAACTCGCAAGAACATTTACCGGGCGATCTAAACAACTTATAAAAACATGGCTAAAAATCCGAAATCAACTTTGCCCGGGCAACAATGAAACTCCCGAAACTCGGCCATTTTCCGAAAGCAAGACTTTGGGCCAACATCTGTAATTATATATAAGCAGTGACATAAAAGATACATTCTAAAAATCTGGGTAAAGTATGCAAATACACAACATGGGCCAAAATGGTAATTAATTAGAAAAAGAGGGGGGCCGCTGTGAAAAATTGAGGGATAGGGTTTGGACCCTTCACTGACGGCCGAGAAGGTGCAGACTGCTTCTCCGGCGGCTTCGCTGGTGGCCAGAGGCGAGGGAAGGCGACAACCACTCCGGCGAATACTTCCGGTGTGCAGCAGCGGTGGAGAACAGAGAAGAAAAGAGAGGTGGAGACTGAGGGTGAACTCCTTGTCCAGCGGTGGTGCCAAGAGACTTCTCCGGCGTCGTGGTGGTGGTTCCCAGCGAGGAGGCGGCGTCTCTCCGTGGCGGTGGTGGCTCGGCTTGCTCGAGGATGGAGCGACAAGGCACCTCAACTCCCGTAGGTTGCTGCCAGAAACAAAGGAGTTGGGAGGCGGATCCAGGTAAGAGCTCGCCACTGCTTGCAAGAGGAGGGTGAAGACCATACGGTTGAAGGCTGGAGTCGGAGGCTCCGGGTTGCAGATCCAGGCGAGGTCGAGGAGTTGAAGTTGCTGGTTCTTGTATGATAGAAGATGGGTCGTACATTGATGCTGATGGGAGAAGGAAAAAGGTGAAAAGAAAATAGATTGATGCTCAGGAGTCGGGCTAGCTAGGGCTGCACTCTGCAGGGTAGGGCGGAAAACAGAAACCAAGCAGGTCCATCTTTCAGTTCGGGAAGAAAGGAGGGAAAGAAAGGAGAAAAGAAAATAAATAAATAAAAAGGAAAAAAAAGAATAATAGAATAAACTCGATCAAACGTATTCGGAACGGGATTTCCGAACGGAAAACTTTCCCGACTTTTTCGAAAATAATAGTAATACGGTATTCAAAATATAAATATACTCGGAAAAGATATATTACGTCAAAAATAATTTTAGTAAAATATTTAAGCTAATAAAAATATCGATAGAAGTCGGAAAAATAAAATCGAAAACACATCTAATAAACGGGACCTTACAGTTAAGGTTTTGACAACAAGGCTGAAGGTTTATGAGAAGTCTATCCCATGGAGTTGGTGAAATTCTTTGGCGACGAGGCGTGCTTTGTGACGCTTAATAGAGCCATCAACTCGCAGTTTTGTATTAAAAATTCATTTGACACCAAGGTGTTGGAGGATTTGAAGGGTGGAACAAGTGACCAATTTTTGGTTGAAAGTAAGGCCCAAAATTCTTGGGACATTGCTTCACGCCATTCTGGGTATCGGGAGGCTTGAGTAAAGGATGTTGGTTCACTACAAATGAGTGTTGTTGAAGAGGAAGATGGTTTGGAAGGCCACAGAATAGTGTCATTTGAGCAAAAGAGTGGCTTGGTGATCTGGTGTTTTGATCTTGTAGTCATTCAATGATGGGTCATAGAAGGCTGTTTTGTGAGAGAAGTGGGAGAAGAGGGGAATGAGGTTTGGCTAGAGGATGAGGGTTGTCCTGTTGGTGATAAAATTGGGTTTGTTGATGATTGATGAAGTCGTGGAGGTATTGAGATGCTCCTGATTTGGGTTAGGGGAATTGGGTAAGGAAGTTTGTGGGCTTAAATTATCAGGCCGTGGAGTGTGGTTTGAAGGAATATGTGGTAGGGGCAGTGATGTATAAGTTAGTGGATTAGAGGAAATGGGTGGGCATGGTTGTTGTGTGGGATTGCTAGAGGAAAATGAGATTCATGAAACAACACATCACGTGATATGTATATACGTATTGCTTGAAGATCAAAACAAATATATCCCTTATGGTTCGGTGCATAGTGTAACACTCCGAATTCTCAGAACTCGGGACATTACTAGTTAGGACCTCACAATGGGTCCCGACCTTAGTTTGAGAACGATATTACTAGGATCTTGCAACAAGACACAAATAAGAAAAACCGAAATTCATAAAAGTGTATTTTTAAAAGGATGAATGTAAACAAGTCTAACAGCCTATCGTACTTAAACAACGGAAAAGACTATATGTCTTAACAAGAGGGAAAGACAACAAAGCAACAACTCAAACCCCCACTCTAAGGAGTACGGAGACCCGGCTGACCACTACTTTCATATCACTCAGTTGCTGCTCTAACCTGCGGTAAATCTAAAAACACAACAAAACAACCATTAGCTAGCTATCTAAACATTAGAAGAATAATAATAGCACACACACACATAGAAAAAGTAAACACTCATCATGCTTTCAAACAATCCACTTATTATCTTCATTTAAGTCATTCACTCTTAATAATGATACTTATTTTGTGACACGAGGGATTCCCAAACCTCGCCTCCGCTCCCGTGTAACCATCAGGAATGGATCCGATGCATCTCACCTTGTACCTGTATGGTCTGGGTATAGAGAACCTCTCAGTCTCCTAGCAGAGCTGGGCAGTGATGTCACGGCCTGTTATACATACACTTGGGCCTTAAAATATAATAATAACAGTCATCCTATCAAGTTATTATTATAAACACACATCACACACACCACTATCATCACTCAACCAACATCCAAAAACTAGCTAAGTCTCAAGGACTTACCTGAATCAAATCGCAACTCTCAATGTCCTAACTCGGTCCACAACCGTAGAAACTCAAATGCCTGTTACACAAGACATGTGGATCAAAATCACATCCCATACTCTTAGAAGTTACAACTTCTAAGAGGTACTATCTCAAGAGGAGAACAACGAAAAAGGTTCTCTTAAGTTAAAAAGATTAATTTTCCCCCTGATCCCGAAACTCTCAAAAGTCTATCAGTAAATTCTAATATTTTCTTTTAGAACCTATTTTCAAAATCTGGTTCTCAAGGATAGTTACTAGAGATTATAAAGTTAACAAGGTTTTAGAATTTCAAAGGGGTTGCTAAGGTCCGCCCTTTACCCTTAGCTACTCGGTCTAAGATCAATCCTAAACATACTTGTCAAAGAGAATAACGTCACTCCCTTCCCAAGCTTAGGTAACCTCCTCCCAATTATTCTAGGTAGAAACCGAGAACCTATATGAGTTTAGCTTATGCCTGCATAAAGAGTCCTTAAAATGTTCTAACAAGTAGATTTCGTTATCCTAGCGTTAGTATATGCTCACTCATAGAACCCACCGCAATTCTCATAACTAGGGTACACTATTCCGGCCGTACTAACTAACTATAAACTCTAACCCTTCTCAATTATTACTATACCGCACGTTAATATTCGCGTACGAACAAGGTTCTAGTTAAGGACACCTATTTACCTATATATATATATATATACTTATATATATATATATATATCCTACACTTATACATAAATATATATATACTTACACACACACACACACATATATATATATATATATATATATATATATATATATATATATATATACTATACTGATACATCTATATATATACCTATATATATATATATATACTATACTGATACATCTATATATATACCTACATATATATACAACACTTATACATATGTGTATATACTATACTGAGGGAGTAAACGCACCGTCCAGCCCAGCCGTCACTCCCTGCAGGGACTCGGTGCCTAGCTCGCTCGGAATGACCTTCGAACAGAACCCGAGCAGTCCTGCATAACACCAGCCAACAATAGGTCGATAAAAATACCCCGCTAAACCTTGCTGCGTGAAACCACCGTCCCCGGCGCTGTCCTTACGCACACATAGAGAGGAGATAGGAGGGGTAGAAGAATGGCATTCCGCTCACCTCGTTGCCAACATAGAAGGTCGAAAGAATCCGGTGAGGGTTGCTACTGCGCTGCGCCGTCCCCAGTCGGTTGCGTTGTGGCCCAGATCGGAGACGGAGGTCGATACAATCCCTTGCGGCTCGTCGGTCTGGAGGTGTTACCGCTAGTCGTCCTCCTCGATGCTCCAGATCGAAACTGGTTCGCCGAACACTTGGTGTCGCCGGGTCGCAGTCGAACGTGGGAGGCTGGGTGTGCAAGTCTCGGCGAGCAGGTCTCGGCATGCAGGAAGCTGGGACTCGATTTGGCGGTCGAGCGTGGGAGACTGGGGTGTGCAGAATGGTTACGTACAGCGGCAAGCAAGGGTAGAGTTTGTTTGATAAGGTTAATTAGGTTTAGTACTTTAGATTAGGTTAAGTTAAGAATTAGGTTAATTAACAGCAGCAGGGTTAAATTTCATCGTGGGCTGGCTGGAAGGTAAATGGGTTGGTCTGTTGGGCCAGAACTGGGCCTGCTCTTCAATTAAAACAAGAGGGCTGAAAGAATACTCGTTATCTGCCCGAAACCGTTAAAAGTACGAAATTAATTACGGGATTATTTATGGAATTATTTACTGAATTATATAAGTTATCATTTTATGTGAATCCAGGTCACATAAAATGATAGAATTTAATATCGTGTTATTTTTATTTGAAAAGAATTTAGGTTGGCGGATCGGAATCCGGTTTTATCCAGTATTAAACGGAGTTTAAAATTTTCGCTTATTACACATAGCCAAGAAAAGGCATGGTTTCGATCGAAAGGATAATTTGTATGTGTTCTTTGGTCTTAAATTAGGAATGCACAAGCATCCAAAGACACGTAAGAAACGTAAGTCTGGAGGTGTTTTGTAAAGGACTTTATATGAATTATTGGTTTGAAGGTTAGGAGTAGGAAGATAATTGATTAAGAAGGTGGATGTTTCAAATGCATAGTCCCAGAATTCAAGAGGTAACGATGCATGAGCAAGTAAGGAAATACCCATATCAACAATGTGTCGGTGTCGACACTCGATGCTACCATTCTATGAGTGGGCATATGGGCAAGTTAAACGATGGTTAATTCCCAATTGAGTGAATAATGGTTTCAATGGATTAAATTCAGTGTCACCATCAGTTTGAATTGAACGAATGATAGATGCAAAGAAGTTTTTGACAAAGTTAATGAAAGCATGTACAAAAGGGGTGACTTATGTTTTACTGGAAAGAGGAAAGATCCAAAGATAATAAGTATAGTAATCTGGAATGGACAAGCAAAAATTGTTTCCTTTAATAGAAATTGTGTGGGTTGGGCCCCATATGTCCATAAACAAAAGTTCAAACGGTGAGGTGGATCGGGTTGGAGAAGACGGATAAGGTTGAGCATGTGCTTTGGATCTGGAGCAAGCTACGTAACGAAAGAAGGACAACAACCTGCTAAGGCAAGTGATAGATAATGAGCGAAGCATTTTTGTAGTCGTGTTTATTGAGGGATGATCGAAACGTGAGTGTCATAGAAGGATGAAGGAGGTTGTTTGAGTGTTGTGCGCATGTGGAGATGAGACCCAAGTAGGTTGAAGTGGAAGAACGTACAAACCACTATCAGCAGTGCCTCGAAGAAGAGTTGCTTTGGTTGTCTGATCCTTCACAAGAAAATGATTAGCATGAATGATAGCATGAATTATAATCTATATTTTGGGGTTTGTTTGGACGTTTTATCTTTCATAATCTGCATGTTTGTATGTACATTATGTGATTTTACCACCATTTCATCTACCTTTGCGAGAATCGAGGTCTACACCTAGTTTCGTTGTAATTGCAGGTAATATGGTACGTTTTGCATCAAAAAAGGAGCAAAAGGAGTCATGAGTCATTTGGAGCTACATCCAAGGAGCATAGCCATGGATTAAAGATTTACTTTGGAGCAGATTCAAGAAATTTCACATTCTGTCGTGACTCACCTCGGTTGACCATTGATTCACCTCGACCGAGGTGATCCAGAGACGCCGACTCGACCGAGGCGAACACCTAGGACGCGGCGAGAATATTTTATTCTTGGAGGAGATCTCTTAAATTTGGAAAGTGATCTTATATTTTTGGGCTTGGCTCCTGGAAGGAAGGAGATATGCAGAATCATATATTTTACCTATTTTTATGGGAAGATATCTTTCTAAGATTTATTATCTTTGGAGGGTTATTTTCCTATAAAAAGGGTCGGATTTCCCACAATTCCATATCTTGCTTACGAGAAGATCCCGCTTACACACAACAGCAGCATACTCCAATTTGGGAGATTTGAAGAACCTTTTTGAAGGTTGAAGGAAGGTTGAAGTCCATAGCTTTTATAGCTTTTTGAAGGGTTTTGTAAGATTATCTTCAATTCCCTCAATTGTTGTCTTGTCTTTTTGGATTATTATCCAAGGAACGCTTTGTTGTGATATTTGATTCAGTTATTGAAGTCTTTTCATTAAATTCTTCTTTGTTCAAATATTCACCTTCTTCCCATATATTTAATACTTTCATTATGATGATGAGTGGCTAATTTCCTTGTGTGATTCTAGGGTGATTAGCTGAAGGTTGTGGGAAAAACAATGATAGAATAATCTTAGATTCCAGTAGGATCCTGAAAGTTCGAGTCTTTAACCTTAACCCTAAGCATCTCGTTCGGTTGATGAACATCTCGGCCGGGGTGGAATTCTTCTGTCCGAGGTGACTTATCCGAACCTAAACAGAAAGTTAAGTGTTAGAGTTTGCTAAATCCTATTCTTATTACACCTTCCTGGTTCAATGCAAGCTTAGGATGAGACTTACCCGGTAATTCCTTAGTTTGTGTATTAACGATCATAAGTATAGGTAATAAAGGTTTATCCTTTATTGGGGTTTGAGTGTGCTTCCATCCCATCTTTGTGAGTTAGCCTGAGACTTACCCGGTAAAGGTTGATTCTATTCCCTTAGATGGTATGTTAGTTTGAGGTTATAGTTCTTTATCTTGATTCCTTGAGACTTACCCGGTAATAGGAGTTACGGTTTAGGATTAGTGTGTAGTGAGACTTACCCGGTGATCTACTCCACTTTAGTAACGTCTTCCCCACGCAAAAAATCTCAGCTTTGTCCGCTTATCTATAGATCTTGAGTTGGAACCACAACTAGATGCTTTAATCCCTAGAATTGCATGTTTGCTTTATTGACTTCTTATTCATCTTTGATTGTGTTAATTGCTCTTGTGGTTAGAATTGACATAGCATACCGTATTGACTTTGTTTCACCGAGTCCCTGTGATCGACCCTTGAAATTTTCTTGCTTTTACTACGATTGACCCGTACACTGCGGGTTCGCATCCTTGTTTTAAGCTTAAGTCTAGGGTTATAAATTTAAAGCTTGCACACACCGTTTGGAGCGAACAAGTTTTTGGCGCCGTTGCCGGGGACTTGGTCTAGACCGAGCCGGTACGGTTTGCTCTCGGGGCGCTTGCCCCTGTTGCTACTAACTACTCTTTCTATGAGTTTTGTAGTTTTCAGGATTTCTGATGGCTATGTTTGATCCAGCCTGGATAGCAAGACAAAGTGCTAGGGCAGATCATTATGAATACTTGGAGGAGAAGTACTCCTTCTATTGGTTCAACAATGAATGGGAAAGAGAAGAGGCCATTCAACACGAACTTGCAATGTGGGATGAACTTAATGTCCCTAAAAAGACTTATGAGCAACCTCTTGAAGATTCTCTCGAATCTAGGTTGGAGAAGTTAATGAAGAAGGTGACGGAGCTCAAGGAAAGCACCCTATTGATAGCATGAATTATAGTCTATATTTTGGGGTTTGTTTAGACGTTTTATCTTTCATAATCTGCATGTTTGTATGTACATTATGTGATTTTACTACCATTTCATCTACCCTTGCGAGAATCGAGGTCTACACCTAGTTTCGTTGTAATTGCAGGTAATATGGTACGTATTGCATCAAAAAGGAGCAAAAGGAGTCAAGAGTCATTTGGAGCTACATTGAGGAGCAAAAAGGAATCCTTCAGGAAGCATAGCCATGGATTAAAGATTTACTTTGGACCAGTTTTGAGAGATTCTACACTCAGTTATGATCACCTCGGTTGCCCAGAGATTCATCTCGACCGAGGCGATCCAGAGACACCGACTCGACCGAGGCGAACACCTAGGACGCGGCGAGAATATTTTATTCTTGGCTGAGATCTTTTAAAATTGGAAAGTGATCTTATATTTTTGGGCTAAGCTTCTAGAAGGAAGGAGATATGCAGAATCATATATTTTACCTATTTTTATGGGAATATATCTTCTTAAGATTTCTTATCTTTGGAGGGTTATTTTTCCTATAAAAAGGGTTGGATTTTCCAAAATCCGATCATGCTTAGAGGCTGCATACACCGCATACGATCCGATTACAGCTGAGGACACGCAGCAGCCGCATCATACTCCAATTTGGGAGAGAGTTGAAGAACCTTTTTGAAGGTTGAAGGAAGATTTGAAGACTATAGCTTTATAGCTTTTTGGAGGGTTTTGTAAGATTATTTTCAATTCCTTTCCTTGATTGTCTTGTCTTGTTGGATTATTATCCAAGGAACGATTTTGTGTGATATTTGATTCAGTTATTGAAGTGTTTTCATTAAATTCTTCTTTGTTCAAATATTCACCTTCTTCCCATATATTTAATACTTTCATTATGATGATGAGTGGCTAATTTCCTTGTGTGATTCTAGGGTGATTGGCTGAAGGTTGTGGGAAAAACAATGATAGAATGATCTTAATCACAGTAGGATCCTGAAAGTTCGAGTCTTTAACCTTAACCCTAAGCATCTCGTTCAGTCGATGAACATCTCGGCCGGGGTGGAAACTGGCTGACCGAGGTGGCTTATCCGATCCTTAACTGAGAGTTAATGTGTTAGAGTTTGCCAAAACCTATTCTTATTACACCTTTCTGGTTCAAAGCAAGCTTAGGATGAGACTTACCCGGTAATTCCTTAGTTTGTATACTAACGATCATAAGTGTAGGTAATAAAGGCTTGTCCTTTATTGGGGTTTGAGTGTGCTTCCATCCCATCTTTGTGAGTTAGCCTGAGACTTACCCGGTAAAGGTTGATTCTATTCCCTTAGATGGTGTGTTAGTTTGAGGCAATAGTTCTTTATCTTAATTCCTTGAGACTTACCCGGTAATAGGAGTTACGGTTGGGATTAGTGTGTAGTGAGACTTACCCGGTGATCTACTCCACTTTAGAAACACCTTCCCCATGCAAATATCTCAGCTTTGTCCGCTTATCTATAGATCTTGAGTTGGAACCACAACTAGATGCTTTAATCCCTAGAATTGCATGTTTGCTTTATTTGACATCTTATTCATCTTTGATTGTATACTTGCTCTTGTGGTTAGCATCAACACTAGCATACCGTATTGGACTTTGTTTCACTAAGTCCCTGTGATCGACCCCTGGAATTTTCTTGCTTTTACTACAATTGACCCGTACACTGCGGGTTCGCATCCTTGTTTTAAGCTTAAGTCTAAGGGAATAGAATCAACCTTTACCGGGTAAGTCTCAGGCTAACTCACAAAGATGGGATGGAAGCACACTCAAACCCCAATAAAGGACAAACCTTTATTACCTACACTTATGATCGTTGGTACACAAACTAAGGAATTACCGGTGGTCCGAGCTTGATAGCATGAATTATAGTCTATATTTTAGGGTTTGTTTGGACGTTTTATCTTTCATAATCTGCATGTTTGTATGTACATTATGTGATTTTACTACCATTTCATCTACCTTTGCGAGAATCGAGGTCTACACCTAGTTTCGTTGTAATTGCAGGTAATATGGTACGTTTTGCATCGAAAAGGAGCAAAAGGAGTCATGAGTCATTTGGAGCTACATCCAGGGAGCATAGCCATGGATTAAAGATTTACTTTGGAGCAGATTCGAGAGATTTCACATTCTGTTGTGACTCACCTCGGTTGACCATTGATTCACCTCGACCGAGGTGATCCAGAGACGCCGACTCGACCGAGGCGAACACCTAGGACGCGGCGAGAATATTTTATTCTTGGAGGAGATCTTTTAAATTTGGAAAGTGATCTTATATTTTTGGGCTTGGCTCCTGGAAGGAAGGAGATATGCAGAATCATATATTTTACCTATTTTTATGGGAAGATATCTTTCTAAGATTTATTATCTTTGGAGGGTTATTTTCCTATAAAAAGGGTCGGATTTCCCACAATTCCATATCTTGCTTACGAGAAGATCCCGCTTACACACAACAGCAGCATACTCCAATTTGGGAGATTTGAAGAACCTTTTTGAAGGTTGAAGGAAGGTTGAAGTCCATAGCTTTTATAGCTTTTTGAAGGGTTTTGTAAGATTATCTTCAATTCCCTCAATTGTTGTCTTGTCTTTTTGGATTATTATCCAAGGAACGCTTTGTTGTGATATTTGATTCAGTTATTGAAGTCTTTTCATTAAATTCTTCTTTGTTCAAATATTCACCTTCTTCCCATATATTTAATACTTTCATTATGATGATGAGTGGCTAATTTCCTTGTGTGATTCTAGGGTGATTAGCTGAAGGTTGTGGGAAAAACAATGATAGAATAATCTTAGATTCCAGTAGGATCCTGAAAGTTCGAGTCTTTAACCTTAACCCTAAGCATCTCGTTCGGTTGATGAACATCTCGGCCGGGGTGGAATTCTTCTGTCCGAGGTGACTTATCCGAACCTAAACAGAAAGTTAAGTGTTAGAGTTTGCTAAATCCTATTCTTATTACACCTTCCTGGTTCAATGCAAGCTTAGGATGAGACTTACCCGGTAATTCCTTAGTTTGTGTATTAACGATCATAAGTATAGGTAATAAAGGTTTATCCTTTATTGGGGTTTGAGTGTGCTTCCATCCCATCTTTGTGAGTTAGCCTGAGACTTACCCGGTAAAGGTTGATTCTATTCCCTTAGATGGTATGTTAGTTTGAGGTTATAGTTCTTTATCTTGATTCCTTGAGACTTACCCGGTAATAGGAGTTACGGTTTAGGATTAGTGTGTAGTGAGACTTACCCGGTGATCTACTCCACTTTAGTAACGTCTTCCCCACGCAAAAAATCTCAGCTTTGTCCGCCTATCTATAGATCTTGAGTTGGAACCACAACTAGATGCTTTAATCCCTAGAATTGCATGTTTGCTTTATTGACTTCTTATTCATCTTTGATTGTGTTAATTGCTCTTGTGGTTAGAATTGACATAGCATACCGTATTGACTTTGTTTCACCGAGTCCCTGTGATCGACCCTTGAAATTTTCTTGCTTTTACTACGATTGACCCGTACACTGCGGGTTCGCATCCTTGTTTTAAGCTTAAGTCTAGGGTTATAAATTTAAAGCTTGCACACACCGTTTGGAGCGAACAAGTTTTTGGCGCCGTTGCCGGGGACTTGGTCTAGACCGAGCCGGTACGGTTTGCTCTTGGGGCGCTTGCCCCGTTTCATCTAACCACTCTACTTGAGTGACGACTTTTGCAGGTTCTTTCTTAGGTATATGCGAAGAACCCGCGCTGGGAAGGAAATCGTTCCATACGATCCCGAACCGGAAAAGACATACAAGCGACGCTTAAGAGAAGCGAAGATGGCCCAACAAGACGATCGCGATCTTGCGGCCGAATTAAAAGAGACGCAAGAGCTGCTACGTCTCAGTAAAGAAGAACTAAGGCAAGAGAAAGAAGAGAATCGTGCCAAGACTGCAGCAATCGAAGCTGAGATAGCAGTCATACGAGACCAGATTCTACTTCGGCCGAGGGAAGATCCTCCTGTTGATCCTCGACCGATGCAGAATCCAGTAGTTGACTCGCGACCGAGGCAGATTCCAGTACCTGACGCCCCGGCCGATGCACTTCCACCTCGGATGCCAGTCCGAGATGTTCTTCTTGCAGGAATCCCACAAACCCTAGGTCAAAGGATGGACCCTAATCAACAGTTGAGGCGTCCAGGGGTGAACCTAGGAGATCCAGCGGATCATGATTACGAACTTTGACCGCAAGTTCTATCCATGATTCGCCAATGCCAATTCGGAGGGCTAGAGAAGGAGTCGCCGCATCAACATCTTCAAAACTACGAGATCTTGATGGAAACCTTGCGACCTTCCAAAATTGAAAATAACAACTACAAGCTAAGACCTTTTTACTTTTCTTTAAAAGATAGAGCTCTTACTTGGTATCAATCTCTTCCTCCAGGAAAAATTAGCACATGGGAGGAGATGACTACGGAATTCTTAACCAAATTCTTTCCCCCCTCAAAGACCGCTGAAATGAGAGGGAAGATCAATGCTTTCATCATGAAGGACAAGGAGAGCTTGTCCAAATCTTGGGAGCGGTTCAAGGATATCCTTTTGGATTGCCCACATCATGGGATTCCAAAGATCGAGTTGTTGGAGATCTACTTCAAAGGGCTGGACGGAAGCACCCAGTTCAATCTCCAACTACTCTC
>BSUD01000172.1:38846-54687 GCA_033239045.1 Fagopyrum esculentum
ACCACGGTAACAATTATTCAAACTCCAACTCTAATGATTCCTCTAATCCTTTCCTCTCTTCCCCTTCTTCTTCTTCTACTCCATTGAAAAGCCAAGGGCAAGGATCAAGTTCGTCTCAGCCAGAAAAGAAAGACGCAGTTCTGGAGGCAATCTTGATCAAGCTTAGCGCTATGGAGAATTCTATGACTTCATTTTCGAGGGCCCAAAAGTCCCTCGAACAACAACTTGCTAATAGGGCGAATGAAGCGCCAAGAGATCCAGGGAAGCTTCCAGCAAAGACGGAAACTAACCCTAAGGGCCAGTGCATGGCCATAACGACGAGGAGTGGACTCAAAACTACAGATCCAGTACCTCGCTCGACGCAGACCACCTCGGTCCAAATCCAGTCGAAGAACACCTCGACCGAGATGCCAACCGAGGTGGAGCAACAGAAAGCAGGAGGAACGACAGAAACTTATGTTCCACCTCCTGCATACAAGCCACCACTTCCATTCCCTCAATCCAGAGCCAGAGCACATCTAGACAAGCACTTTGGTAAGTTTCTTGACTTGATGAATAAGCTACATATTAATATTCCTTTCCTTGATGCTATTTTAGGTATGCCCGCCTATGGGAAGTTCTTAAAAGAAATCTTATCAAGGAAGAGGAAGCTGGAGGATGTTGGTGAAGTTAGGATGACATCTAAATCTTCGGAGCTAATCAAAATCATGAAGGAAAAGATGCCACCTAAGTTAAGAGATCCCGGCTCATTTTGCATTCCCATTCGAGTTGGGGATGTCACTTGTGAAGCCCTTTGTGATCTAGGAGCCAGCGTGAGCATCATCCCGCTGGAGCTATGCACGAAGATCGGTCTTGGAGAGCCCAAGCCGGTCAAGATTCGACTTTACATGGCGGATCGCTCCATTACCCATCCCGTGGGCATTTTGGAAGACGTTCCGGTCAAGTTAGGTAACTTCTATCTACCTATAGATTTTGTTGTACTTGACATTCCCGCATATTATCCTGTCCCTATTATTCTCGGGAGGCCATTTCTAGCAACTTCGGGTTGCAACGTGGATTGCAAGAACGCCAAGTTGAAATTCAACGTTGGTGGCGATGAGGTGGAGTTCGCACTACTTGCGGCCATGAAAGGGGAGCAACTAACTGATGATATCTTCAACATCTACGATGAAGAAGAATCAAGAGAATTGGTGAGCTCTATCCTTATTAATGACCCACTCGAAAGAGTTATTAGCTTCAGTTTAACGGAGGAAGGTATAGATGCTTCTTGTGATGCAGATATACGGAGCTTGAAGGCACTGGAAGAGGATCCAGGGGCTAAAACTGAGAAGCTAATCCAGGAAACGGAGATCTCTAGTCTCGGATCTAGTAGCAGTACCTCGACCGAGGCACTTTCTGGACAGAGCGAGGCGACCGAAGAACATCTCGGTCAACGCCTATGCGCCTCGACCGAGGTCGATGGCGAGACGATTCTAACTGAGACTGCATCGAGTCCAGTTTCTAACACCACTCCACTGGAAAGAGGAAGCAGAGATCCCTCTCAGAAAGCACCCCCAGTTGTGGAGCTTAAACAACTCCCTAGTCACTTGAGATATATCTTTCTTGGGCCGGATTCTACTTATCCCGTTATTGCTAGTGCTTCCCTCTCCGATTCTGAATTGTTTAAATTAATGCATGTCCTGAGAAAGCATCGAAAAGCTATAGGTTACACCACGGATGATCTTATTGGCATTAAACCTTCTTTCTGCATGCATAGAATTTTAATGGAAGATAATCATAAGACTTCACGGGAACCTCAAAGACGGTTAAATCCGATCATGAAAGAGGTTGTGAAGAAGGAAGTTCTTAAGTTGTTGGATGCAGGTATTATTTATCCTATCTCGGACAGCAAGTGGGTTAGCCCGGTGCATGTCGTTCCGAAGAAAGGAGGGATGACCGTTGTGACGAATAAGAACAACGAGTTGATCCCAACAAGGACCGTTACGGGATGGAGAGTTTGCATCGATTATAGGAAGCTGAACACGGCAACTCGGAAGGATCATTTTCCGCTTCCCTTCATTGATCAAATGCTCGAACGGTTGGCCCAGCATTCACACTTTTGCTACTTGGACGGCTATAGTGGATTCTTCCAGATTCCTATCCATCCGGATGATCAGGAGAAGACCACTTTCACTTGTCCTTGGGGGACGTTTGCCTATCGGAGGATGCCATTTGGATTGTGCAATGCACCCGCTACCTTCCAGCGATGCATGATGGCTATCTTTTCCGAGTACATAGAGGAGATCATGGAGGTATTTATGGATGATTTTTCTGTATATGGTTCCTCTTTTGATGATTGCCTATCTAACCTTTCTCTAGTGCTTAAAAGATGTGAAGACACTAACCTTGTATTGAATTGAGAGAAGTGTCATTTTATGGTTAATGAAGGCATTGTGCTAGGACACCTCGTTTCTAATCGAGGTATTGAGGTCGATCGAGCTAAGATCGAGACTATCGAGAAACTCCCTCCTCCTTGTTCTGTTAAAGGTGTGAGGAGTTTTCTCGGGCATGCAAGTTTCTACAGGAGATTCATCAAGGACTTCTCTAAGATTTCTAAACCTCTAACTAACCTCTTGAATAAAGATGTTGTTTTTGAGTTTTCGCAGGAGTGTCTTGATGCTTTTTACAGGATTAAGGAAGCGTTGATCTCCGCTCCCATTATCCAGCCTCCTGATTGGACCTTGCCCTTTGAGGTCATGTGTGGCGCTAGTGATGTAGCCGTAGGAGCGGTGCTTGGACAGAAGAAGGATGGACGGACCACCGCCATCTACTATGCTAGCAAGACGCTAGATGAAGCACAACGCAACTACGCTACCACCGAGAAGGAGTTATTGGCGGTTGTATATGCTTTCGAGAAGTTTCGTTCCTATCTAGTGGGGGCGAAAGTCATCGTCTACACCGACCACGCGGCCATCCGCTATTTGTTGGCTAAGAAAGATGCCAAGCCACGCCTTATTCGATGGATTCTCTTGCTTCAAGAGTTTGATCTAGAGATCCGCGATAAGAAGGGATCCGAGAACTCCGTTGCGGATCACCTCAGCCGGCTACCGGAATCCTCCCGCGAAACGAATAACCCACCCATAGACGATTCATTCCCCGATGAGCACTTACACTTGTTGGAGCGTTTGATGGATCTACTTACTTCACCCCACGATGGAGGTGAAGTATGGGGTGAGGGCACCTCCCACCTCCTTTGAGACGCATCATGGTCCAGCTAGCGACCTTAAATCAAGCGCTTCTTGGGAGGCAACCCAAGGTATTGCTTTCTTTTCCCGTTTTCTAGTCTAGCTTAGATAGTTTTTGTTTTTTTGCTTTGCTTCGCTTTGTTTTTGTTTTTGGCGTTCTGGACAGACAACAGGGAATACCTAAGGAAGGAGCACATCTGGAAGGACAGAAGTTCGAGATTCTGAGAAGACAGAAGCACCTCGGTTATTGTCAGAGCACCTCGACCGAGTTGATTCTTGAGCAACCGAGGCAACTAGGGTTTCTGCAGAACCACCTCGGTCCGTACCACCTCGGTCCAGTCGAGACCATCTCGACCGAGGTGACAGCAGATCCAGTAACAGTATAAAAGGGGGAAAAATTACTTTTCACTTTTTTTATCTTCCTCGACCGCGGCGACAGATATACCTCGCTCCCTTCGTTTCTCGCTCGTTTTCAAAGATTTTCGCTTCCAAACTACAATTAAAGAGTAGAGGAACCAATTGCAACAACAAATCTGCAAGAAATTCGAGTGAATCGGCCGGAACGAGGTAAAAACAATCGAAATCCTAACTCGTTCGTTTACTTCGATTTGGGCTTTGGTTTCCCTTGAATCTGTTGAGGAAAAGCTTAAGTACCCCTTAGGAAGCATCTGTAGTGATTTTAGGGGGAAAAGAACTGAATTTCTGAGAGTTGGAATCGCGACTGTCTTCGCCTCGGTCCAGTCGACCTGCACCTCGGTCGAGGTGATTCTTGGAGTTTGTCAGTGACCGAGGTAGCCTGACAGTGTTGATTAAAGATGAGTTCTGACAGGTTATTAGCCCTTAGAGATAGATCCTCTCCTTCCCCTTCTTCTTCCTCATCCAGACCTTCTATCCCGGTGATCCACGAGAGACACCGGGTAGATTATGAGCGTATTGCTAGCCGTCCAGTGATCGCACCTAGATTTCTGGACATTTCTGCTTTTGACTGTCTCCACGTTGATGGAGATCTTAGGAGGATGATCACCACAGTCGGGCTGGATCAGTTTACTGAGATCCGAGCCCCAGCTTACTTAGAGCCGACCCTTGAGTTTGTCAGCTCCTTCACTTACCTTCCCACAAAGAGAGTTGTGAAGTACCGGTTGATGAACCGGAACTTATTAGTACCCCTATATCACTTGAGAGATATCTTTGGCTTCCCTGCCCCCACTGCTGTAGACTTCCCGACCCGAGCTGTAGCTAGAGAGTTCTGGTGTCAGATTGCCCACATTACAGAGCATGCAGATAGGTGGCGCCCTGGTGATTCCAGGGAGAAGCTTATTTTCCATCTAGCTTTTCGATTAGCCCACAAGATCTTCAGCGAGACACTTCTGGCGCGTACTGAGACGCCCCAGAAGGTCCAACAGGGGGAGCTCTTTGCTTTATACTGCATGGTTACAGGTGGATTCCCCGACTTTGGATTGATGCTGGCAGAGGATCTGCACAGGATCAAGGCCAAAGGGAAGGGAGATATATGCTGTGGTGGGATAGTGACCCATATCGCTACTTATCAGGATATGGATCTGAGTAGGTGTACTATGGTGGCGGCTGCCAAGCCGCTCGGACTACAGGAGATGATCACACGGAGGATTCTAGTTCCCCGTGGTTTGACTACACCCTTCGTCGCTATGCCTTGGGAGCGGACTGCACCTCAGGGGATCCGCTGGTCTGCACAGTTCTCAGTCTATGATCCGCATTTCTGGCAGACAGCTTGGGATACACTGATGGAGGATTACAGAGAGGGAGCAGCTGCCCCTGCTGCAGCTGAGGAGGAGGAGGCTGAGGATGACGACGACGATTGTGAGACATTAGATGAGAGAGAGGGTGGCGTCCCGATGGACACAGGGACAGATACAGCTGGGACGAGCGCGCCACCTATTATAGACTTGGATGATGAGGAGGACACTAAGCCGGCACCAGCTGAGACTTCTCCAGTCAGACCTGCTAGACGCAGGAGGCGTGGAGTGAGAGATCGAGCTGCTCACCGACGGATCGATGACCTGACAGATCAGGTTATCGACTCATACGCTGCACTATCGCTGGATATCCGCGAGATGCAGGAGTGGCAGCATCATCAGCACATCATGGCCCAGCTTCAGTTCGAGCGTGTCATGGGCCATCCTTACGATCCGACTCAGTATCCATATGCACCGCCACCGGATCGAGACTATTGAGGAGCTGCAGGATTTTATTATTATATTTTTTATGCAGTTCGGCTTTTATCCGGTGAGTACTCTCATGTTTAGACTTTTTATTATACCCACTGGGACAGTGTGTCTCAAGTATGGGGTATTTGTACTTATTTGACTACGTGATGTATGTTATTTGACCACCTTTGATGTATTTTATTTATCGGATATTTTATTTATGCTTCCCTTTTGCATTTATATGATTATCTGATATTACATGCATACCTACAGGTTATTTGATTGAGAAAAACGTCGAAACCGAAAAAAAAATGGTTTTAAAAAAAAAAAAAAAATTTTATGACCTCGACCGAGTCAGTATTGGCCAAACGAGGCATTTCACCTCGGTTGAACCAAGAACACCTCGACCGAGGTGCGTAACAGAAAGTTTTCGAAAACGATTTTGTGCTATTTATCTGGATATGATCTCAGTGAAGATTCTGTTTACCTACTAGTTTTAAATTCTTTATGTGTTTGAAAGGTTTTATAATATGTTTAAGTTGCTAAATGCTTTGTTTAAAATTATTAGCATGTTTAATACTTTGTTTTTATCCAAATTATGTTGAATTTGAAGGTTGACACCGCAGGTTAAGTTCTTTCACTTTCTTCTTGGAAAGACCAAGGCAATTCATTATCTTCTTCTTCTTCTTCTTGATCATGCTTAGCCCCTCATATACATTTTGCCTCCCTTTACCTATCCGGAAATTTGGAAGCAAGCGAAGTGGTGAAAGCAAGTTAAAGTTGAGAAGTGGCTGGAAGTGAAAGTGTTAGAAAGTAATTTTAGGTTTGGGGAAGTCAATCATGAAGATGAGTAACTCGGCACCATTCACATAGCCGGGTGTTTGTGTCTTGCCAAAGTCGGATTGAGCGATATTCCTAACGGGTCATGGTATGTGCATCAAGGGTTTGATGCATCTCGAGAAATTGATGATTGCAGATTTCCTAGGCTTCGGTTATTGTGCACCTCTGTCCATGCATCCCAAAAAGTAAAGTAAAAGGAAAAGTGTGAGATAAGCGAAGCTTATTGGTGGAAGATGTTGCAAGTCAAAGTGAAAGTGAAGTTCATCCTTTTCCCGGATTCTAGCACCACATTACCTTACATACATCCCTACCCTACACGTTTCTTGACCTTTTCTTTTGGGAAGCCCTTGAGACCTTGAGCTTGTTGATTGACTTAGCGGTTTAAACTGGATTATACATGATTAATTTTGATAATTATGATTTATTATGCATTCTATGATTTTATGCAAAGATGAACAACTTTCTTATATTTGTAAAATGTTTTGATCATATTGAGTTTTTAATTCCAGGAAGTATTCTCTTAGAGTGATCTATGATAGTTGTACACCATAAAATGTTTTTGAAAGACTTTTTCATTGATTTTCTTGACTTATAATTCATTCTATCTTGTCTTCTATATGAGGAACTTGCTTGGGGACAAGCAAGGGCTAAGTATGGGGTATTTTGATAGCATGAATTATAATCTATATTTTGGGGTTTGTTTGGACGTTTTATCTTTCATAATCTGCATGTTTGTATGTACATTATGTGATTTTACCACCATTTCATCTACCTTTGCGAGAATCGAGGTCTACACCTAGTTTCGTTGTAATTGCAGGTAATATGGTACGTTTTGCATCAAAAAAGGAGCAAAAGGAGTCATGAGTCATTTGGAGCTACATCCAAGGAGCATAGCCATGGATTAAAGATTTACTTTGGAGCAGATTCAAGAAATTTCACATTCTGTCGTGACTCACCTCGGTTGACCATTGATTCACCTCGACCGAGGTGATCCAGAGACGCCGACTCGACCGAGGCGAACACCTAGGACGCGGCGAGAATATTTTATTCTTGGAGGAGATCTCTTAAATTTGGAAAGTGATCTTATATTTTTGGGCTTGGCTCCTGGAAGGAAGGAGATATGCAGAATCATATATTTTACCTATTTTTATGGGAAGATATCTTTTTAAGATTTATTATCTTTGGAGGGTTATTTTCCTATAAAAAGGGTCGGATTTCCCACAATTCCATATCTTGCTTACGAGAAGATCCCGCTTACACACAACAGCAGCATACTCCAATTTGGGAGATTTGAAGAACCTTTTTGAAGGTTGAAGGAAGGTTGAAGTCCATAGCTTTTATAGCTTTTTGAAGGGTTTTGTAAGATTATCTTCAATTCCCTCAATTGTTGTCTTGTCTTTTTGGATTATTATCCAAGGAACGCTTTGTTGTGATATTTGATTCAGTTATTGAAGTCTTTTCATTAAATTCTTCTTTGTTCAAATATTCACCTTCTTCCCATATATTTAATACTTTCATTATGATGATGAGTGGCTAATTTCCTTGTGTGATTCTAGGGTGATTAGCTGAAGGTTGTGGGAAAAACAATGATAGAATAATCTTAGATTCCAGTAGGATCCTGAAAGTTCGAGTCTTTAACCTTAACCCTAAGCATCTCGTTCGGTTGATGAACATCTCGGCCGGGGTGGAATTCTTCTGTCCGAGGTGACTTATCCGAACCTAAACAGAAAGTTAAGTGTTAGAGTTTGCTAAATCCTATTCTTATTACACCTTCCTGGTTCAATGCAAGCTTAGGATGAGACTTACCCGGTAATTCCTTAGTTTGTGTATTAACGATCATAAGTATAGGTAATAAAGGTTTATCCTTTATTGGGGTTTGAGTGTGCTTCCATCCCATCTTTGTGAGTTAGCCTGAGACTTACCCGGTAAAGGTTGATTCTATTCCCTTAGATGGTATGTTAGTTTGAGGTTATAGTTCTTTATCTTGATTCCTTGAGACTTACCCGGTAATAGGAGTTACGGTTTAGGAGTAGTGTGTAGTGAGACTTACCCGGTGATCTACTCCACTTTAGTAACGCCTTCCCCACGCAAAAATCTCAGCTTTGTCCGCCTATCTATAGATCTTGAGTTGGAACCACAACTAGATGCTTTAATCCCTAGAATTGCATGTTTGCTTTATTGACTTCTTATTCATCTTTGATTGTGTTAATTGCTCTTGTGGTTAGAATTGACATAGCATACCGTATTGACTTTGTTTCACCGAGTCCCTGTGATCGACCCCTGGAATTTTCTTGCTTTTACTACGATTGACCCGTACACTGCGGGTTCGCATCCTTGTTTTAAGCTTAAGTCTAGGGTTATAAATTTAAAGCTTGCACACACCGTTTGGAGCGAACAATGAAACTCAAAGAAAACATGATTGTCAAGGCAAAATTATCGCACAAATAAGAGATTTCGTTGAAGTTTTGGAAAATGAAGAAGAAGGATTAGAAGGTGAGGAAAAAGAGGAAGAACCATGATGCTGAATAGGAAGAGATGAACCATCACTAATAGAGACTTCATCCTATCCATGATAGGAAAATGTGTTGTGTTGCAGGTTGTTGATGTCTGGTGTAAAAGGGGGTTGATAGACGTACCGGCTAAAATCTCTAATAGTCACTTCAACTACGCACTTCGCGTGCGTAGTTGATGGGGTCCCCAACTACGCATATGGGGAGCATAGTAGTAGTTCCCAAAAAAATTAGAAATTTTTTTTGGGAACTACAACTACGCTCCCCACAAGCGTAGTTGATAATTTTTTTGGGAATTATTACTACGCTCCCCATATGCGTAGCTGAAAATCTTATCAATTACGCACGCGAAATGCGTAATTATGGTCACTACTTGAGATTTTCGCCGGTATTTTTTAATAATCACGGGTGTAACATGATAAGTTGCCAATGTATCTGGGGTCCACTGGCTTGATGAAAAATGAGCTTGGAACGACGATGGAGGAGGTTTCTGATAGGATTGGTTGAAAGGTGCCAACATTGAAGAGCAAAGTGTCGTGGTTTGAGACAAACTTGACAGGTAGGTCGAGAATCTTGATGTCCTGCAAATGTGTTGTTAAGATTTTCACGGTCTCCTTGTTGATTGTAGCGGCCACCTTTGTAGGGAGAGTGACCTCGTCCTCTACCACCATTGTCCTTGAAATTACGACCTCGCTCTTTGCCCCCATTGTTGTTTGAACCAGAGGTTGAGGAGGTGGTTGTGTTGTTACCAAACATTGTGGGTACAGTGGCTTGTTGTTGTGTTTAGTGGGTAAGTTTGGCCTCATGGTTTAGATGGTGAGATAGGACAAGGCTTGGAGAACGAAGAATACTTTAAGTGGACAAGGATGTAGTTATGGCCTCGTATTCAAGGCTGAAACATGTGAGGAGATATACAATAAATTTCGAGTCACTTACAGATTGTCTTGCAGCTTTGAGGGTGGAGACAATTGTCTTGATTTTATTATAGAAGTCAGTGATGAAGTCGTTTCCCTTCTTAATGCAAGCAAGATGAAACCGGGTCTGAACTATGTGGGCACTTGAACGAGCAACGTGGAGGTCCGTAAGACGAACATATTTGATGGGATTTTGTGCAGTCCATTATGTGAGTAAGAACAAACTCCGAGAGAGAAGAGGTGAGAAGGGCGATGTCCAGATTGTCTGACCATTCTTTGTGAGGAAGAGAAGAACTGGGTTCAGTGATTGGGCATGAAAGTGAGCCATCTAGATGACCAAAGAGGTCATAGACTCTAAAATATGGGGCAGTTTGAGTTTTTCAGATTGGATAGTTATCGGATGTAAGTTTAATCGTGACAAGATGTGTGAAAGCCGAAAGAGAGGGTGATGGAGGTTAGGAAGGAGGGTGAGTGATGATGGATGGAGATGGTGGAGTAAGGTTCTGGATTTGTGAAATGTATTTTTTTATTTCTTGTCTCTTCTACATTACATTACTTGCTATATATATAGAGCACTTGGCCTTGGCCTATACATGGATGAGTTTTATGTAATGGGTTATAATCTATATCTATGGGCTTGATAATAACATTTAATTTAAACAAACGGTCACTCGACATGGGGGGAATATGTCGGTAACTTAGACTAAGCCACAATTCACGAAGACTTACTTACATGTTCGAATACCTTAATTGATTAAAATACAAAGCGTGTCTTGCCAACAAAACTTCTCCGCCATAATGCTATACCCGTTTAACTTCCGAGTTAAATTTGATCACGTCACACCGTACTACCTCTTGGTTTCCTCGTCAAAATCACCATCATCATTTGATCTATAATTTCGACAATACCCATCCGACATTCCAACTAACAATCTTATTCCGATAAATTCCTAACAAAAAAACCTAGCCTAATTGAATTAAATCCTTGGAAATTCTAATAATCTATCATAAAATGATCCAACAATACCATTAGACTTGGCTAATGGAGGTGGAATATCCGGCCACAACAACCCTAGGTTTGGATGATTAGGCGGCAAAGTGTGGTTCCGGAAGATTTTCACAGCATTTGTAGTTCTTCTAGTGATCATAGATATATGGAAGTTTGTGAAAGATTTTGACAATGACAAAAGTCCAAGTGCCTCATTTGGATAATGAGTTGTGGCCTAGTCTAGCATGAAATAAAAGCACCTCATTTGGATAATGAGTTGTGGCCTAGTCTAGCATGAAATAAAAGCAGTAAATTGTCAAAAGATGGACTATATTCAGTAAAAGAAGTCTCATCCTTTTGCATAAATGCATAGCACATGCACATAGTGACATATCATAGATGCAGTAGAAGTAAATTGGTGTGGGATAAGAACCATGCGGATGGTAGCAGGTTTGACCACTGGGCTGAAAGTCTCATCACAATCCACTCCAATCTGTTGTGAGCATCCATTTGCAACCAAACGTGCTTTGTATCGTTCTAAAGAGCCATCAGACCTGTACTTATGTCGAAAGATCCACATACACCGCACAATATTAGCATCATTAGGACGAGGAACCAAGACCCAAGTCTTATTTCACATAAGGGCTCGATATTCATCAAGCATGGCATGGTTCCAATACGGATCCCGAAGAGCTAGGTTATGTGATTTAGGTATGGGCGAGATAATACGGGATGACGGGGTAGTGGAGACGGATAAATCGAAGATAGGTTTGGGTTTCACAATACCGGATTGACTGCGAGTCTGAGGTCGGGTAGGTACGGCAACAGCTTGCGCAGGAACGGTTTGTATAGGAAGGGTGCTGGAGCTAGAAGGCGTGGGTAATTGGTGTGGGATAAGGTGTGGGCTGATAATTGCAGTTGGGCCGGTAAGGGGGGTTGGGCTGGAATCATCAGATGGCCCGACAAGGAAGGGAGGAGGGCTGGAGGGAGGGCTGTCCGGCTGGGAAGAATTAACAGGTGGGCTGGTAAGAGCAGGAGCTTGCTGACGTGGTGAGGATGGGCCAGGCGTGGCTATTGGGCCAGAAACAAGTGGGCTGCGAATAACAAGTGCAGTAGCTCGCTGCGAATGGTCCTCAATATTCCTAAGTAAAGCACGGTTGTACGGTGAAGGTCCGTCATCGGTGAAAAAATCATAGGAATCCGGGGAGGTGTCATTCCGAGTGGAAAACGGAAATTGAGACTCATCAAAAATGACATGTCGGGAAAGGATAATTTTATTGGAACCTAATTCGAGACACGTGTAACCCCGATGATGAGTGGGGTACCCTAGAAAAACGCACTTTGTAGTGCGAGGTTGAAATTTATGGGAAATGGTTGCACTTTGATTAGGATAGCAAAGACAACCGAAAACCCGGAGATGACGGAAGGATGGTGTAGTGCGGTATAGCACTTGGGTAGGAGATTTATTTTGAATAGTGGTGGATGGAAGAATATTGAGAAGGTAGCAAGTTGTCTCTAAGGCGTGAGGCCAATAGGAGACGGGAATAGACGCATGAAACAAAAGGGATCGCATCATATTATTAACCATACGAATGGTACGCTCAGCTTTGCCATTTTGAGGGGATGTATGAGGACACGAAAATCGAAAAGAGATGCCGTGAGTAGCAAAAAAATTGTGAAAATTCGTGTTGTTAAATTCACGCCCCATGTCGCATTGAAAACTTTTGATGGTTGTGCGAAATTGTGTTTGAATGAATTTGTGAAATTGCCCAAAGAGATTGAAAACTTGTGACTTAAACTTGATTGGATAGACCCATAAGAAGTGAGAAAAATCATCAAGAAATAACAAGTAATATTTAAAACCTTCCCGGCTAGGGACAGGAGAGGTCCAAATATCGCTATGAATAATATCAAAGGGGGCAAAAGTACTAGTAGATGAGCGATCAAACGCAAGTCTATGATGTTTTCCAAGTTGACATGCATGACAAAGAGGAGTAGATGTCTCTTTAACACATTTAAAAAAGAAGAATTGCGAAGAAAATTAAAAACCGGCATGCCGGGATGACCTAGACGAGCATGCCAAGTGGAAGAAGACTCGGCCGAGAGGGCATGAGATGGACGGATGGGTGGATTTGTAACCGGATAGAGCTCCCCAGAGCTATTACACCTCATACGAACGGTCCCCGTTTGTAGATCCTTCACAGAGAAACCAAAAGGGTCAAATTCCACAGAAACAAGATTATCAGTTGTAAAACGTCTAACGGATACGAGGTTTTTGACAATTTTGGGTGCGACAAGGATATTGGATAAACGGAGAGGTTTGTTTGGGGTGGGTAGGATAGCATCACCAAGACCTGTAGAAGGAATACACATACCATTGCCAACAATTATCGAATTTAATGGACCATTATGCGAAAAAGACGAGAGTTTACCGGAATTATTCGTCATGTGCGAGGTGGCGCCCGTATCCATGTACCACAAATTTTCCGTTGTGTTTAACGTCATTGTGGCGAAGGATTGATCCAATTGCGTGGGCTGAGCAGCAAATGCATTTTGATCATGTGCAAAATGGGCCTGAGATGAGCTGAAATTTGGGCCAGCCCCAAGTATTCCTTGCTGATTGTTTGGGTAGGGGCAAGGTGGGGGTGGTACTGGGCCGGAATTGAAGTGGGCTGGCGTCCAACCTTGTGCAGCAGGCGGCCCACCAGGAGTTGAGGATAGTGGAATCCACCCGTAGTGCGGCCTAAAGACAAAACGCTAGACAGGGCCTGAGCTGGGTTTATTTCTATTCTTCTTCCCCTTGGGCCTTGTGTTGTTGGGCTTCTCTGCAGCAGGCTGGGCCGGATGATGAGCAGCAGATCCAGAGGAGGCTGAAGATTGAGCGGTCAAACCTGATGAGGTTTTGCTATCACCCGTTTGTGCCGCCAGCCGGGTTTCCTCGAGAAGCAATTGAGTGCGAGCTTTGATAAAACTCGGAAGAGGATCCGTTTTTTGAATAAAACTCGCCACGGCATTGTATTCAGAAGGGAGACCCGAGATTAGTTGAAGAACTAATCGAGTTGTAGGAACCGGTGATCCGACACCCTTTAATTGATCTGCCAAGGACTTGAGATGTTGACAGAAGGAATTGACAGAGGAGAAACCGGATAACTTACAATTGGAGAACTCGTGCTCAAGATACACCGCCCTAGTGTTTTTGTTATCTTGAAAAATATCCTTGACGCGGTTCCATGCTTGTAGCGCGGTGTCGTCGGAGTCAAGGATTTGGAGAAGAATGTCGCGGGAGACCGCACTGTATATCCATTGAAGGATAGTTGCATCAACTTGAAGCCATAAGGAGTTGTCGATGTCCGTAGGTCGCGGAACAGATTCATCAATATGATCAAGAACATTATGGGCTTTCGCAGTAACGCGAAATAGGGTTACCCAAGATGTATACGGAGTATCATGATCCAGAACAAGAGCGATGTTGTTCTTGATGTTGGAGATTCCGAGAGCGGAGTGGAAGGAAGACTTTTTGTCGGCCATCGGAGCGAGATTGCAGGGGAGAAAAGGGAAAAATACGGTGAAGGGGATGAAGCAGCGGAATAGGTTTAGAGGAGAGAAGGCTCTGATACCATGTGAGAATTTGGATAATATTCCCCTTAGGGTTTCCATCGTCAGATGGCTCATATTAATAATCAACGTATTTACAATAATTACAAAGGGAGCCCACAATTATATTCTAATTACAATTATATTCTATCAGATGTGCTCCCTGGAAAGGTACCATCAGCTTATATAGTACATGCTCTTTCTTTGCAACAACAAGATTCTGCTGTGAATTGTGCAGTGATAGAAGTGTGCTCAAGTATACTATGAATGGACAATAATTAATGCTTAAAATCTGGCATATATGGCACATTCTTGAATAATGAGGTGTTGGTGAGAGGATTGTCACCAATGAACTAAACATGTTTCATGGTTTCATTTGGTAGACCAATTAAGATGGGAGTACCTAAGGGTCTTAGTACTGGAAACAACTCTTTGTAGTAGGTAATATGATCATTGGCACTTGAATCAACAATCCTTGATGAAGAACTTATTGAATGATGAACAATTGTCATATTACATGCGAAATTGATGGAGCTTTGCTGGATATTAGGAGTTCCACCAGTTGCTTGTGAACTCTGCATAAACTTGACGACCTCTTGGAATACTGCATTGACTAATGAAAAATCCATAGAAGCCCTAGTCTAATCAAGAGAGCTATCAAGAATTGGAACGTCAATATTAGCTGCCAGTATACCATGAGTGGATGCAAATTTGTCACGTGAGGTCTATCCATAGAAGCCCTAGTCTAATCAAGAGAGCTATCAAGAATTAAAACAAGAGCAAAGTGTCGTGGTTTGAGAACACCCCTAACGTGAGAACATGAGAATAATCGTACACCGTTAGATGTGAGTATTAAGGGTTGAGATTTAGAGTAGATATCAAAAATTATATTAACTACGAATAATAATAATAATTAGGAATCCAACAATAACTACAAATAATCCACTCAACCAACAATAACTACGGATAATACATGAAACGATATGACACATTCGTAACAAAACTAATAATAATTACGAATATGTTCTCATGTTCTCACGTTAGGGGGTGTTCTCATAGGATCTATACTCTCTCTCTCCCTATATATATATATATATATATAAATTAAACCTGCAATATAGTTTTATTACTTGCATAGTGCACCTATAATTATTAGGTGAATAGTGCAAGTGTAATTTTAGGTTCAACACTTAATAGTCTTCCCAGATTATACATGACACACTACTAATAATCAACAAGAATGACTAAATCTATAAACTAAATCTAATATGCACGATTTAAATTTTCAACACTAATCAACATGCACATTTAATCCTATAAATTAACTTTGTTATGCACGAATTCATATTTCCGTGCACCCTTAACTACCGATTATTGCTTTTCATAATCAGATGCGTATAATATGTATACTTATCATATGCACGTTGTCCGTAATAACTTATACATCAGTACATCAATGTATCCTTATAAGGAGAATGAATCTGAGACATTGATGCATTAATTCAACGATCTATAAGAATTCTTATTTCTTGCCGTAAAGCACATTCTCACCGGATCCTATCCCCCCCCCCCACACACACACACACAT
>BSUD01000172.1:54929-79820 GCA_033239045.1 Fagopyrum esculentum
AGAGAGAGAGAGAGAGAGAGAGAGAGAGAGAGAGAGAGAGAGAGAGAGAGAGGCTCCCATGTAAAATGAGAACAAATTGTATCCGTTAGATCGTTAAATAGATGACTGAGATTAAGCGATATTAAAAGGGAAAAAATCGTGTTATCAATGGAAGAAATATTCGCCGGACCTGACGTACTGGAGAGAGATCTTTGGTTTTCCCGAGCCCACAGCTGTTGACTTCCCGTCCCGATCTGTAGCTAGGGAGTTTTGGGGGCAGATTGCCCATATTGCTGAGCACGCAGACAGATGGCGCCCTAGAGATTCCAGGGACAAGGTCATCTTCCACTTAGCCTTTAGGTTAGCCCACCGGATCTTCAGTGAGACACTTCTGGCGCGTACTGAGACGTCCCAGAAGGTCCGACAGGGGGGAGCTATTCAGTCTATACTGCATGGTGACTAGGGGTATCCCGGACTTTGGCTTGATGTTGGCAGAAGATCTGCACAAGATCAAGGCCAAGGCGAAGGGAGACATCTGCTGCGGAGGGCTTGTCACCCACATTGCTAGCTATCAGGACATGGATCTCAGCGCTTGTACGATGGTGGCGGCTCCGAAGCCGCTTAGGCTGCAGGAGATGATCACTCGGCGGATTCTGGTTCCCCGAGGTCTGACTACACCGTACGTGGCCATGCCATGGGAGCTGATTGCACCACAGGGGATCAGGTGGTCTGCCCAATTTACTATTTATGACCCTCACTATTAGCAGACCGCTTGGGCCCCACTGATGGAGGATTACAGAGAGGCAGCAGCTGCCCCAGCTGAGGAGGAGGCAGATGATGAGGAGACAGCTGATGATAGAGATGGTGGAGTCCCGATGGATACAGGGACAGATACTGCAGGAACGAGCGCACCAGTTATAGATCTGGATGATGAGGATACTGAGCCTGCACCTGCTACTTCTCCAGTGAGACCTGCTAGGCGTAGGACACGCCGACACAGAGATCCAGAGGCTCACCGTCGGATCGATGATCTGACGGATCAGGTTATTGATTCATACGCCGCTTTGTCACTGGATATCCGCGAGATGTAGGAGCGGCAACATTACCAGCACATGATGGCCCAGATCCAGTTTGAGCACGTCATGGGCTATCCGTTCGACCCGACCCAGTATCCGTATGTGCCACCACCACCACCACCGGATCGTGACTACTGAGAGCTGCAGGATTTTCTTTCTTATTTTTATGCAGTTCAGCTTATTATCCGGTGAGTATTTTATTCTCTTAGACTTATTTTGACCCACTGGGACAGTGTGTCCCAAGTATGGGGTATTTGATGTATTACTTGACATTTGATGTATGACTCTATTTGACCGGATATTGATATTTATGCTTCACTTTTGCATCTATATGTTTATCTGAGATTGCATGCATACTTACAAGTTATTTGATTGAGAAAAACGTCGAAACTGAAAGAAAACTGGTTTAAAAAAAAAAAAATTTGACCTCGACCGGTGGAGTTCTGGCCGAACGAGGTGTTTCACCTCGGTTGACCTAAGAACACCTCGACCGAGGTGGGTTAACTGAGAGTTTTCGAAAACGATTTTGTGCTTCTTATCTGGATATGATCTCAGTGAAGATCTTGTTTACTGATTAGTTTTGAAATTCTTTATGTGTTTGAAAGGTTTTATAATATGTTTAAGTTGCTAAACGCTTTGTTTGAAATTATTGGCATGTTTAATACTTTGTTTTTGTCTAAATTATGTTGAATTTGAAGGTTGACACCACATTATGAGTTCTCTCACTTTCTTCCTGGAAAGACCAAGGCAATTCATTCTTCTCTCTTCTTGATCATGCTTAACCTCTCATATACATTTTGCCTCCCTTTACCTATCGGGGAATTTGGAAGCATGCGAAGTGGTGAAAGCAAGTAAAAGTTGAGAAGTGGGCTGGAAGTGAAAGTGTTAGAAAGTAATCATAGGTTTGAGGAAGTCAATCATGATGATGAGTAACTCGGCACCATTCACATAGCCGGGTGTTTGTGTCTTGCCAAAGTCGGATTAAGCGATATTCCTAACGGGTCATGGTATGTGCATCAAGGGATTGATGCATCTCAAGAAATTGATGATTGCTGATTTCCTAGGCTTCGGTTATTGTGCACCTCTGTCCATGCATCCCAAAAAGTAAAGTGAAAAGAAAAAGTGTGAAATAAGCAAAGCTTATTGGTGGAAGATGTTGAAAGTCAAAGTGAAAGTGAAGTAAATCCTTTTCCCGGATTCTAACACCACATTACCTTATATACATCCCTACCCTACACGTTTCTTGACCTTTCTTTTGGGAAGCCCTTGAGACCTCGAGCTTGTTGATTGACTTAGTGGTTTAAACTGAATTATGCATGATTAATTTCGATAATTATGACTTATTATGCATTCTACGATTTTATGCAAAGATGAACAACTTTCTTATATTTATAAAATGTTTTGACCATACATTGATTTTAAATTCCATGAAGTATTCTCTTAGAGTGATCTATTATTGTAGCACACCATAAAAATGTTTTTGAAAGACTTTTCATTGATTTTATTGACTTATAATCCATTCTATCTTGTCTTTTATATGCGGAACTTGCTTGGGGACAAGCAAGGGCTAAGTATGGGGTATTTTGATAGCATGAATTATAGTCTATATTTTGGGGTTTGTTTGGACGTTTTATCTTCAATAATCTGCATGTTTGTATGTATAATATGTGATTATGTTACCATTTCATCTACCTTTGCGAGAATCGAGGTCTACACCTAGTTTTGTTGTAATCGTAGGTAAAATGGCACGTTTTGCATCAAAAAGGAGCAAAAGGAGCTATGGAGTCATTGGAGCTACATCCAGGAAGCATAGCCATGGATTTAGGATTCACTTTGGACCAGATTTGAGAGATTTCACATTCAGTTGTGACTCACCTCGGTTGACCACAGTTTCACCTCGACCGAGGTGATCTAGAGAAGTCGACTCGACCGAGGCGAACACCTAGGACGCGGCGAGAATATTTTATTCTTGGCTGAGATCTTTTATCTTTAAAAAGAGATCTTATATTTTTGGGCTTGGCTCCTGGAAGGAAGAAGATATGATAGATGATATATTTTACCTTTTTTTATGAGAAGAGATCTTTCAAAGATATCTTATCTTTGGAGAGTTATTTTCCTATAAAAAGGGTCGGATTTCCCACAAATCCGACATCCGCATACAGTTGAAGAACACGCTTACAACGCGTAGCACGCTGCAGCCATACTCTAGTTGGGAGATTTGAAGAACCTTTTTGAAGGTTGAAGGAAGATTGAAGTCTATAGCTTTTATAGCTTTTTGAAGGGTTTTTGTAAGATTATCTTAGATTCCCTTCCTTGTTGTCTTCCTTTGTTGGATTTCTATCCAAGGAACGCTTTTGTTGTGATATTTGATTAAGTTATTGAAGTCTTTTCATTAAATTCTTCTTGTTCAAATATTCACTTTCTTCCCATATACTTGATTAATATTTTTATGATGATGAGTGGCTAATTTCCTTGTGTGATTCTAGGGTGATTGGCTGAAGGTTGTGGGAAAAACAATGATAGAATAATCTTAGATTCCAGTAGGACCCTGAAAGTTCGAGTCTTTAACCTTAACCCTAAGCATCTCGCTCAGTCGATGAACATCTCGGCCGGGGTGGAATTCTTCTGACCGAGGTGACTTATCTGATCCTAAACTGAGAGTTAAGTGTTAGAGTTTGCCAAATCCTATTCTTATTACACTTTTCCTGGTTCAATGCAAGCTTAGGATGAGACTTACCCGGTAATTCCTTAGTTTGTGTACCAACGATCATAAGTGTAGGTAATAAAGGTTTATCCTTTATTGGGGTTTGAGTGTGCTTTCATCCCATCTTTGTGAGTTAGCCTGAGACTTACCCGGTAAAGGTTGATTCTATTCCCTTAGATGGTGTGTTAGTTTGAGGTTATAGTTCTTTATCTTAATTCCTTGAGACTTACCCGGTAATAGGAGTTACGGTTTAGGATTAGTGAGTAGGGAGACTTACCCGGTGATCTATTCCATTTTAGTAACACCTTCCCCATGCAAAAACCTCAGCTTTGTCCGCTTATCTTTAGATCTTGAGTTGGAACCACAACTAGATGCTTGAATCCCTAGAATTGCATATTTGTTTTATTGACTTCTTATTCATCTTTGATTGTTTTAATTGCTTGTGGTTAGTGATTGCTTAAGCATACCGTAATTGGACTTTGTTTCACTAAGTCCCTGTGATCGACCCCTGAAATTCCTTGCTTTTTACTACGATTGACCCGTACACTGCGGGTTCGCATCCTTGTTTTAAGCTTACGTCTAGGGTATAAATTTAAAGCTTGCACACACCGTTTGGAGCGAACAAGTTTTTGGCGCCGTTGCCGGGGACTTGGTCTAGACCGAGCCGGTTACGGTTTGCTTTTGGGGCACTTGCCCCCGTGTCTACTAGCCACTCTACTTGAGTGACTTTTGCAGGTTCTTTCTTAGGTTTATACGAAGAACCCGCACTGGGAAGGAAATCGTTCCTTACGATCCCGAACCAGAAAAGACATACAAACGACGCTTAAGAGAAGCGAAGATGGCCCATCAAGACAATCGCAATCTTGAGGCCGAGTTGAAAGAGGCGCTAGAGCAGCTACGCCTCAGCCAAGAAGAATTGAGGCAGGAGAGAGAAGAAACTCGCACCAGGACTGAAGCGATCAAAGCTGATATGGCATCTTTACGAGACCAGTTTCTACCTCGACCAAGGGAAGATCCTGTTCCAGATCCTCGACCGATGCAGGTCCCATTCGCTGACCCTCGACCGAGGCAGGTCCCAGTACCAGACGCCCCGGCCGAGATACTTCCACCTCGGATGCCAGTCCGAGGTGTTCTTCCTGCAGGAATCCCACAAACCCTAGGTCAAAGGATGCACCCCAATCAACAACTGAGGCGTCCAGGAGTTAACCTAGGAGATCCAGCGGACCATGACTATGAACTTCGACCGCAAGTTCTATCCATGATTCGCCAATGCCAATTCGGAGGGCTGGAGAAGGAATCACCAGATCAACATCTTCAAAACTATGAGATCTTGATGGAGACCTTGAGGCCTTCAAGGATTGAAAATAACAACTATAAGCTAAGACCTTTTTACTTTTTTTTAAAAGATAGAGCTCTTACTTGATATCAATCTCTTCCTCCAGGAAAAATCAGCACATGGGAGGAGATGACTACGGAATTCTTGACCAAATTCTTTCCCCCCTCAAAGACCGCTGAAATGAGAGGGAAAATCAATGCTTTCATTATGAAGGACAAGGAGAGCTTGTCCAAGTCATGGGAGCGGTTCAAGGACATTCTTTTGGATTGCCCACATCATGGGATTCCAAAGTTAGAGTTATTGGAGATATACTTCAAGGGACTGGACGGAAGCACCCAGTTCAACCTCCAACTACTCTCCGCCGGTACCTTCATGGACATGGCGATTGACGAAGCTTGGGACTTCATCGAGAAGCAAGCTTTGCATATGGAGAAGTACACCCACCAAGGAGCTGAAGGTGGAGTTAAAAGAGTTAACTTCCAAGAAACTCAGCCCAACAACAATCAACTCACGTCTTTGAAGAATGACGTGAAGCAATTGAAGGAACTCTTGGTTGCTCAAACCAAGAAGGAAGAGCAAGGACAAAGGAACAACAACAACGGATACCGTAACAACAACAACGGTTCCCAGAACAACAATTACAATAACAACAATAGAGGATCCAATAGCAACAATTGGAGGGCGAACAACCAAAATTCTGGTAACAATCATTCAAACTCTAACTCTAACGATTCCTCTAATCCTTTCCTCTCTTCCTCTTCTTCTTCTTCTACTCCATTAAAGAGCCAGGGGCAAGGATCAAGTTCGTCTCAGCCGGAAAAGAAAGACGCAGTTCTGGAGGCAATCTTGATCAAGCTTAACGCTATGGAGACTTCTATGACTTCATTTTCGAAGGCCCAAAAGGCCTTTGAACAACAACTTGCAAGTAGGGCGAATGAAGCGCCAAGAGATCCAGGGAAGCTTCCAGCAAGGACGGAAAGCAACCCTAAGGGCCAGATCATGGCCATAACTACGAGGAGTGGACTGAAAACTGCAGATCAAGTGCCTCGGTCGGTGCTAGTACCGACGAAGACCACCTCGGTCCAGATGCAGTCGAAGAATACTTTGACCGAGATGCCAACCGAGGTGGAGCCACATAAAGCGGAGGGGAAAACTGAAGTTTATGTTCCACCTCCTGCATACAAACCACCACTTCCATTCCCCCAGTCAAGGGCCAGAGCACATCTAGACAAGCACTTTGGAATGCCCGCATATGGGAAGTTCTTGAAGGAGATCCTATCAAGGAAGAGGAAACTGGAAGATTTTGGTGAAGTTAGGATGACATCTAAATCCTCGGAGCTCATACAAATCATGAAGGAGAAGATGCCACCTAAATTGAGAGATCCCGGCTCATTTTGCATTCCCATTCAAGTTGAGGATGTCACTTGTGAAGCCCTTTGTGATCTAGGAGCCAGCGTGAGCATCATTCCGCTGGAGCTATGTGTGAAGATCGGACTTGGAGAGCCCAAGCCGGTCAAGATTCGACTTTACATGGCGGATCGCTCCATCACCCATCCCGTGGGCATCTTGGAGGACGTTCCGGTCAAGTTAGGTAACTTCTATTTACCTATAGATTTTGTTGTACTTGACATTCCCGCAGATTATCCTGTTCCTATTATTCCCGGGAGGCCATTTCTAGCAACTTCGGGTTGCAACGTGGATTGCAAGAACACCAAGTTGAAATTCAACATTGGCGGCGATGAGGTGGAGTTCGCATTACTTGCAGCCATGAAAGGGGAGCAACTGAGCGATGATATCTTCAACATCTACAATGAAGAAAAATCAAGAGAATTGGTGAGCTCTATCCTTATTAACGATCCACTCGAAAGAGTTATTAGTTTTAGTTTAACGGAGGAAGGTATAGATGCTTCTTGTGATGCAGATTTACGGAGCTTAAAAGCACTGGAAGAAGATTCAGGAGCTAAAACTGAGAAGCTAATCCAGGAGACGAAGATCTCCAGTTTCGGTTCCAGTTGCAGTACCTCGACCGAGGCACTTTCTGGACTGAGCGAGGCGACTGAAGAACATTTCGGTCAACGCCTCTGTGCCTCGACCGAGGTCGATGGCGAGATGATGTCAACTGAGACTAATGAGAATAATAAATTTCTTACTCCCTTCTCTGACATTCATCCCCAGTTGGTATGTTCCACCAACTTTCTGATAATAAAGGACCTTGGTATGCTGATATTGTGAATTATCTTGTTTGCCAGGAAATACTGCCCGGATTGACGTACTCTCAAAAGAAGAGATTCTTCAAAGAAGTACGCCATTACTACTGGGATGAACCGCTGCTATTCAAGCGCGGGCCGGATGGGATGCTTCGAAGATGTATTCCGGAAGATGAAGTTAATAGCGTTATATGGCATTGCCATTCACTCCCTTGTGGAGGACATGCTAGCACAGATAAAACATGCTAAGGTATTACGTTCCGGTTTCTTTTGGCCTACATTATTTAAGGATGTACAATCGTTTGTTGTCTCTTGTGATGCATGCCAAAGAACAGGAAATTTATCAAGGAGGAACGAAATGCCACTTAATAACATTCAAGAGGTGGAAATCTTTGATGTATGGGGGATTGACTTCATGGGACCTTTCCCATCCTCCGGTGGAAACCTCTATATTCTTCTTGCAGTTGATTACGTCTCTAGATGGGTTGAAGCCATTGCTTCTCCCACTAATGACGCTAAGGTGGTTGTGAAGTTCTTAAACAGGACTATCTTCCCACGTTTTGGAACCCCACGCATCATCATCAGCGATGGAGGAACGCATTTCATCAACCGGAAGTTCAAGGCACTTCTATCGAAGTATGGGGTAACCCATAAGGTATCAACCTCTTATCACCCTCAAACTAGTGGACAGGTCGAGATCTCGAATAGAGAAATCAAAGCAATCTTGGAGAAGACCGTCTCTAGGACGAGGAAGGATTGGTCCATGAAATTGGACGATGCTCTTTGGGCGTACAGGATCGCATTTAAGACTCCCATAGGTATCACCCCTTATAATTTGGTATATGGGAAGTCTTGCCATTTGCCCGTTGAATTAGAACACAAAGCATATTGGGCGATCAAATGGTTGAACTTCGACATTAAGGAGGCCGGCGAAAAGCGGCTATTGGATATCAACGAGCTGGAGGAGCTGTGTTTGAACGCTTATGAGAATGCCAAAATCTACAAGGAAAGGACGAAGAAATGGCATGACAAGCGTATCATTCCAAAGGAGCTTAACGAAGGAGACTTAGTTCTACTCTTCAACTCCCGCCTCCGCCTCTTTCCAGGTAAGTTAAAATCTAGATGGACCGGACCTTATGTTGTGAAACATGTTTTTCCTCATGGTGCAGTTGAGATATGGGGCGAAACGAGCGGAAGCTTCAAGGTCAACGGTCATAGACTTAAGAAGTACAAACCGGAAACTCCGATCGAGGAGGTTGCACCAATATACCTCGTTTGAGAGACGCATTATGGTCCAGCTAGCGACCTTAAACCAAGCGCTTCTTGGGAGACAACCCAAGGTATTGCTTTCTTTTCCTTTTTTCTAGTCTAGCTTAGATAGTTTTTGCTTTTCTTTTGCTTTGTTTTGTTTTTGGCGTCCTAGACAGATAACAGGTGACATCTAAGGAAGGAGCATAACTGGAAGGACAGAAGATCGAGAATTTGAGAAGACGAAGTTTGACTGAGACATCTCGGTTGCCATCAGAGCACCTCGACCGAGATGATTCTTGAGCAACCGAGGCGACTAGGGTTTCTGAAGAACCACCTCGGTCCATATCACCTCGGTCCAGTCGAGACCATCTCGACCGAGGTGACAGCAGTTCCAGAAAGGGTATAAAAGGGGTGAAATTTCTCTCTCCTCACTTCACCCAACCCTCCTCGACCGCGGCGACAGTTTGCACCTCGCTCCTTCGATTCTTGCTCGTTTTCGAAGATTTTCGCTTCCAAACTACGATTAAGGCATAGAGGATCCCAGTACATTGTTCGCTCCAAACGGTGTGTGCAAGCTTTAAATTTATAACCCTAGACTTAAGCTTAAAACAAGGATGCGAACCCGCAGTGTATGGGTCAATCGTAGTAAAAGCAAGGAATTCCAGGGGTCGATCACAGGGACTTAGTGAAACAAAGTCCAGTTACGGTATGCTTATGCAAATACTAACCACAAGAGAAATTAACACAATCAAAGATGAATAAGAAGTCAATAAAGCAAACATGCAATTTTAGGGATTAAAGCGTCTAGTTGTGGTTCAAACTCAAGATTTAAAGATAAGCGGACAAAGCTGAGGTTTTTGCATGGGGAAGGTGTTACTAAAGTGGAATAGATCACCGGGTAAGTCTCACTACTCACTAATCCTAAACCGTAACTCCTATTACCGGGTAAGTCTCAAGGAATCAAGATAAAGAACTATAACCTCAAACTAACACACCATCTAAGGGAATAGAATCAACCTTTACCGGGTAAGTCTCAGGCTAACTCACAAAGATGGGATGGAAGCACACTCAAACCCCAATAAAGGATAAACCTTTATTACCAACACTTATGATCGTTGGTACACAAACTAAGGAATTACCGGGTAAGTCTCATCCTAAGCTTGCATTGAACCAGGAAAGGTGTAATAAGAATAGGATTTGGCAAACTCTAACACTTAACTCTCAGTTTAGGGTCAGATAAGTCACCTCGGTCAGCCGAATTCCACCCCGGCCGAGATGTTCATCGACTGAACGAGATGCTTAGGGTTAAGGTCAAAGACTCGAACTTTCAGGGTCCTACTGGAATCTAAGATTTATTCTATCATTGTTTTTCCCACAACCTTCAGCCAATCACCCTAGAATCACACAAGGAAATTAGCCACTCATCATCATCATAAAAGTATTAATCAAATATATGGGAAGAAGGTGAATATTTGAACAAGAAGAATTCAATGAAAAGACTTCAATAACTGAATCAAATATCACAACAAAAGCGTTCCTTGGATATAAATCCAACAAGACAAGACAACAAGGAAGGGAATCAAAGATAATCTTACAAAACCCTCCAAAAGCTATAAAAGCTATGATCTTCAATCTTCCTTCAACCTTCAAAAAGGTTCTTCAAATCTCCCAACTGGAGTATGGCTGCAGCGAAATATAAACCTTGATCGATGGTATAGCACGATGTTGGATTTGTGGAAATCCAACCCTTTTTATAGGAAAATAACCCTCCAAAGATAAGATATCTTAGAAAGATCTCTTCCCATAAAATAGGTAAAATATAAGATCTTCTTCCTTCCAGGAGCCAAACCCAAAAATATAAGATCACTTTCCAAATATAAAAGATCTCATCCAAGAATAAAATATTCTCGCCGCGTCCTAGGTATTCGCCTCGGTCGAGTCGGCTTCTCTGGATCACCTCGGTCGAGATGAATCTGTGATCAACCGAGGTGAGTCACAACTGAATGTGAAATCTCTCAAAACTGGTCCAAAGTGAATCTTTAATCCATGACTATGCTTCCTGGATGGTTCCTTATGTTCCTCAATGTAGCTCCAATGACTCCATAGCTCCTTTTGCTCCTTTTTGATGCAAAACGTGCCATTTTACCTACGATTACAACAAAACTAGGTGTAGACCTCGATTCTCGCAAAGGTAGATGAAACGGTAATATAATCACATAATATACATACAAACATGCAGATTATGAAAGATAAGACGTCCAAACAAACCCCAAAATATAGACTATAATTCATGCTATCATACATCGTCGATCTGCAAGAAAATCGAACCGATTCGGCCGAACGAGGTAAAACAAAACCGAAACCCTACCTCGCTGTTTTCGCTTCGATTTGGGCTTTGGTTGCCCTTGCATTTGCTGAGAAAAGGCTTAAGTACCCCATAGGAAGCAATTGTAGTGATTTTGGGGGAAAAGAACTGAATTTTCAGAGGAAATTAGAATCCAGTTTTCCGCCTCGGTCCAGACGAGCTGTGCCTCGGCCAAGGTGATTCTTGAGTATTGTCAGTTGACCGAGGTGACCTAACAGTGAGATTTCTGAGAATGAATTCCGACAGACGCCTCGCCCTTAGAGATAGATCCTCCCCTTCCCCTTCTTCCTCTTCTTCCCGACCCTATCGACCGGTGATCCACGAGCGACACCAGGTCGATTATGAGCGTATTTTTGGCCGTCCAGTGATTGCACCTCACTTCCTGGACGTGTCTGCTTTTGATTGTCTCCATGTGTATGGAGACCTTAGACGGATGATATCCATAGTAGGGCTGGATCAGTTTACTGAGATCCGAGCCCCAGCCTATTTGGAGCCCACCTTAGAGTTTGTTAGCTCCTTCACCTACCTCCCCACAGAGCAATCTGTGAAGTACCGGTTGATGAACTGGAACTTCTTAGTGCCGCTGAAGTACTGGAGAGAGATTTTTGGTTTTCCCGAGCCCATAGCTGTTGACTTCCCGTCCCGATCTGTAGCTAGGGAGTTTTGGGGGCAGATTGCCCATATTGCTGAGCACGCAGACAGATGGCGCCCTGGAGATTCAAGGGAGAAGGTCATCTTCCACTTAGCCTTTAGGTTAGCCCACCGGATCTTCAGTGAGACACTTCTGGCGCGTACTGAGACGCCCCAGAAGGTCCGATAGGGGGGAGCTATTCAGTCTATACTGCATGGTGACTGGGGGTATCCCGGACTTTGGCTTGATGTTGGCAGAGGATCTGCACAAGATCAAGGCCAAGGCGAAGGTAGACATCTGCTGCGGAGGGCTTGTCACCCACATTGCTAGCTATCAGGACATGGATCTCAGCGCTTGTACGATGGTGGCGGCTCCGAAGCCGCTTGGGCTGCAGGAGATGATCACTCGGCGGATTCTGGTTCCCCGAGGTCTGACTACACCGTACGTGGCCATGCCATGGGAGCTGATTGCACCACAGGGGATCAGGTGGTCTGCCCAGTTTACTGTTTATGACCCTCACTATTGGCAGACCGCTTGGGCCCCACTGATGGAGGATTACAGAGAGGCAGCAGCTGCCCCAGCTGAGGAGGAGGCAGATGATGAGGAGACAGCTGATGATAGAGATGGTGGAGTCCCGATGGATACAGGGACAGATACTGTAGGGACGAGCGCAACAGTTATAGATCTGGATGATGAGGATACTGAGCCTGCACCTGCTACTTCTCCAGTGAGACCTGCTAGGCGTAGGACACGCCGACACAGAGATCCAAAGGCTCACCGTCGGATCGATGATCTGACGGATCAGGTTATTGATTCATACGCCGCTTTGTCACTGGATGTCCGCGAGATGCAGGAGCGGCACCATTACCAGCACATGATGGCCCAGATCCAGTTTGAGCACGTCATGGGCTATCCGTTCGACCCGACCCAGTATCCGTATGTGCCACCACCACCACCACCGGATCGTGACTACTGAGAGCTGCAAGATTTTTTTTCTTATTTTTATGCAGTTCAGCTTATTATCCGGTGAGTATTTTATTCTCTTAGACTTATTTTGACCCACTGGGACAGTGTGTCCCAAGTATGGGGTATTTGATGTATTACTTGACATTTGATGTATGACTCTATTTGACCGGATATTGATATTTATGCTTCACTTTTGCATCTATATGTTTATCTGAGATTGCATGCATACTTACAAGTTATTTGATTGAAAAAAACGTCGAAACTGAAAGAAAACTGGTTTAAAAAAAAAAAAAAATTTGACCTCGACCGGTGGAGTTCTGGCCGAACGAGGTGTTTCACCTCGGTTGACCTAAGAACACCTCGACCGAGGTGGGTTAACTGAGAGTTTTCGAAAACGATTTTGTGCTTCTTATCTGGATATGATCTCAGTGAAGATCTTGTTTACTGACTGGTTTTGAAATTCTTTATGTATTTGAAAGGTTTTATAATATGTTTAAGTTGCTAAACGCTTTGTTTGAAATTATTGGCATGTTTAATACTTTGTTTTTGTCTAAATTATGTTGAATTTGAAGGTTGACACCACATTATGAGTTCTCTCACTTTCTTCCTGGAAAGACCAAGGCAATTCATTCTTCTCTCTTCTTCTTCTTCTTGATCATGCTTAACCTCTCATATACATTTTGTCTCCCTTTACCTATCGGGGAATTTGGAAGCAAGCGAAGTGGTGAAAGCAAGTAAAAGTTGAGAAGTGGGCTGGAAGTGAAAGTGTTAGAAAGTAATCATAGGTTTGGGGAAGTCAATCATGATGATGAGTAACTCGGCACCATTCACATAGCCGGGTGTTTGTGTTTTGCCAAAGTCGGATTGAGCGATATTCCTAACGGGTCATGGTATGTGCATCAAGGGATTGATGCATCTCAAGAAATTGATGATTGCTGATTTCCTAGGCTTCGGTTATTGTGCACCTCTGTCCATGCATCCCAAAAAGTAAAGTGAAAAGAAAAAGTATGAAATAAGCAAAGCTTATTGGTGGAAGATGTTGAAAGTCAAAGTGAAAGTGAAGTATATCCTTTTCCCGGATTCTAGCACCACATTACCTTATATACATCCCTACCCTACACGTTTCTTGACCTTTCTTTTGGGAAGCCCTTGAGACCTCGAGCTTATTGATTGACTTAGTGGTTTAAATTGGATTATGCATGATTAATTTCGATAATTATGACTTATTATGCATTCTACGATTTTATGCAAAGATGAACAACTTTCTTATATTTATAAAATGTTTTGATCATACATTGATTTTAAATTCCATGAAGTATTCTCTTAGAGTGATTTATGATTGTAGCACACCATAAAAATGTTTTTGAAAGACTTTTCATTGATTTTATTGACTTATAATCCATTCTATCTTGTCTTTTATATGTGGAACTTGCTTGGGGACAAGCAAGGGCTAAGTATGGGGTATTTTGATAGCATGAATTATAGTCTATATTTTGGGGTTTGTTTGGACGTTTTATCTTCAATAATCTGCATGTTTGTATGTATAATATGTGATTATGTTACCATTTCATCTACTTTTGCGAGAATCGAGGTCTACACCTAGTTTTGTTGTAATCGTAGGTAAAATGGCACGTTTTGCATCAAGCAAAAGGAGCTATGGAGTCATTGGAGCTACATCCAGGAAGCATAGCCATGGATTTAGGATTCACTTTGGACCAGATTTGAGAGATTTCACATTCAGTTGTGACTCACCTCGGTTGACCACAGTTTCACCTCGACCGAGGTGATCCAGAGAAGTCGACTCGACCGAGGCGAACACCTAGGATGCGGCGAGAATATTTTATTCTTGGCTGAGATCTTTTATCTTTGGAAAGAGATCTTATATTTTTGGGCTTGGCTCCTGGAAGGAAGAAGTTATGATAGATGATATATTTTACCTATTTTTATGGGAAGAGATCTTTCAAAGATATCTTATCTTTGGAGAGTTATTTTCCTATAAAAAGGGTCGGATTTCCCACAAATCCGACATCCGCATACAGTTGAAGAACACACTTACAACGCGTAGCACGCTGCAGCCATACTCCAGTTGGGAGATTTGAAGAACCTTTTTGAAGGTTGAAGGAAGATTGAAGTCAATAGCTTTTATAGCTTTTTGAAGGGTTTTTGTAAGATTATCTTAGATTCCCTTCCTTGTTGTCTTCCTTTGTTGGATTTCTATCCAAGGAACGCTTTTGTTGTGATATTTGATTCAGTTATTAAAGTCTTTTCATTAAATTCTTCTTGTTCAAATATTCACTTTCTTCCCATATACTTGATTAATACTTTCATGATGATGAATGGCTAATTTCCTTCTGTGATTCTAGGGTGATTGGTTGAAGGTTGTGGGAAAAACAATGATAGAATAATCTTAGATTCCAGTAGGACCCTGAAAGTTCGAGTCTTTAACCTTAACCCTAAGCATCTCGCTCAGTCGATGAACATCTCGGCCGGGGTGGAATTCTTCTGACCGAGGTGACTTATCTGATCCTAAACTGAGAGTTAAGTGTTAGAGTTTGCCAAATCCTATTCTTATTACACTTTTCCTGGTTCAATGCAAGCTTAGGATGAGACTTACCCGGTAATTCCTTAGTTTGTGTACCAACGATCATAAGTGTAGGTAATAAAGGTTTATCCTTTATTGGGGTTTGAGTGTGCTTTCATCCCATCTTTGTGAGTTAGCCTGAGACTTACCCGGTAAAGGTTGATTCTATTCCCTTAGATGGTGTGTTAGTTTGAGGTTATAGTTCTTTATCTTAATTCCTTGAGACTTACCCGGTAATAGGAGTTACGGTTTAGGATTAGTGAGTAATGAGACTTACCCGGTGATCTATTCCATTTTAGTAACACCTTCCCCATGCAAAAACCTCAGCTTTGTCCGCTTATCTTTAGATCTTGAGTTGGAACCACAACTAGATGCTTGAATCCCTAGAATTGCATATTTGTTTTATTGACTTCTTATTCATCTTTGATTGTTTTAATTGCTTGTGGTTAGTGATTGCTTAAGCATACCGTAATTGGACTTTGTTTCACTAAGTCCCTGTGATCGACCCCTGGAATTCCTTGCTTTTTACTACGATTGACCCGTACACTGCGGGTTCGCAACCTTGTTTTAAGCTTACGTCTAGGGTATAAATTTAAAGCTTGCACACACCGTTTGGAGCGAACATTGTGAGACTAACATATAAGTTTATGAGTTACTCCTTTTATTATCAGTTGGTTTTATGGTGGAACTCATGTGCTTGTGTGTGACTCAATGGTTGTTTGCCCTCCACGTCGTTTGGTCCCGAAACGGATATAAGAAAAATTCACATGGCACCAAAGCAAGTCCGATCTGAGCCCGTTTTCTTGACTTTTAACACTTGCGGGAGAGGGAGAGTGTTAAGATTTTAGAGAAGAAAATGTGTATCACGTCAATAACGAGACGTCGTGAGATTAACGTATAACTTTATAGTTACTCCTTTTAATTGTCAATTGATATTAAAATAGTATTATGTGTTTGTTTGAGAGCAACTAAACATGTATTCTCCCCATTGTAGGCCCCAAGACGGAAATTTATAATAAGGTTAGTTTTTTCTAAAATAAATTAGCAGTGGATAGTAGGATTGTGTACAGTTGGACCAGACCGAAAAACCAGACCAAAAAGTCCGGTCTTGGATCGTACTTGTCTAATCCGGTCCGGTCTTTTCCGGTCTAGTTCAGTCTTGAATCATAATATTCCGGTCCGGTTTAAACCATTTTTTTCCCTTTTCACATTCCCCCGAAAAATCCATGTATACGGTCCGGCCTAATTTGGACCCGACGGTATTGAATCATATAATATAATTTTTTTTAAAAATAATAGATTAAAATTGTCAATATGGTCTGAACTGGACCGTTATGGTCTGATCATTTCACTACCAGCGGTCAACTGAATGCTCGTTACGTGACTCCTATCACGTAACGAGCATTCAGTTGACCGCTGGTAGTGAAATGATGCCCTCTTGCATCTCCATTTCCTGTTTAGAAACTTGGTTGTGTTACTTGGTTAACAGAGGTGTTTTCACTTTCTGTCTAGGCCCTTTTGATTACCCATCTGTACCGGAGTTGAAGGATTGGTGTAATGAAGTTGTTCGGTCTCTGTTCGTTTCATTTCCTTTTGTCAAGACTGAAGTTTGTCAATTTTGTATTTGGATTGCTTTTGATTGTTTCTACGGTGGCATTTTCTATCTCATCTCTAGTTGTTTTGTCACAAAAATCACAATCCACTGGGAATTTCCTCAAAAAAGGTTGAGATGGTTTCTCTCCTTTTTCTTGAAGCTGACCAATTTTTGTTTTGGTTTCTTTGGGCCCAGCAAAGCCAAGCATCTTAAAAAGAGTCTACTGAGACTGGTCTTCAGAAAGACTGAATGGTTTTATACAAATTTACATAATGGGCTACAACCCAACCCTTTGATCAATAACTGGTGCTCCTCCTTCATAATAGTAATATTTATTAACAAACAAAATTAAATATTACTAAAAATAGCTGGTTAGGATTGATATCTCACAAAGACTGGATTATCAAATTAATTGATCTCTCAATTGATATTGCTGAAAAGCGTTTATTAAAGGCCTCAAAGCCTAGAAAAGACGTCTTTAACAATAATATCTTACCCATGAATTATATCTTACCCATGATGTATGACCCAAGTATTATAAAAGTAACACTAATAAGCAAAACAAAATTAAATGTTACTAAAAAATTAAAAATTTATAACCATGATATAAACCCATTTAAAACCCTATGGGAAATAGGATCACAAATCAACGGACTACTCCGTATCAAAATAAAATCGAATAAATTTATATGATAATAAGTTTCTGGAACATTAGAGGAATGGGCCGGAGCAACCTCTGGACAAACCTCGAAGCTGTTTGTAAAATTCACAATATAAATATTATGGCTATAGCAGAGACAAAATCTGAAAAACCACCGGAAGAGCGCCTTTGGAAATCGGCGGGATTTGATAATATCATCTATTGTCCTGCAGTTGGGAAATCAGGAGGATTATGTTTACTTTGGAAAGCATACCAGCTGAAAAACCAATCAATTAATCTGATTTCCAAAAGTGACCGATTCATTTGTATTGAATTGGCGTGCAACAACCAAAACCGCAAAATGAACATTATCTTTACTTATGCCCCACCCCAGGAAGGATCAAAAAATTTGTTTTGGGACTCAATGACCAACCTAATTAAAGCATCCCCTATACCATGAATTGTCATGGGAGATCTGAATGAAATCCAAGATCACGCAGAAAAACAAGGAGGAGCCATTATAAATTCCAACAGGTTTAACAGACTCAATAACTTCAAAAACATTTGTAATCTTGATGACGTCCAAACAACGGGTAATCAATTTACCTGGAGGAAAAAACGCGACGGGCCAAATAATATCCTTGAAAAATTGGACCGTATTCTTGCTCACAACCAGATTTTTCAGTGGTACCCTCTTCTAAAAACAAAAAATCATGCTTTCACAATCTCGGACCACTGTCAAATCTCTTTGGAACTGGCAGATTCAATTCCGTTCACACCACAACCATTTAAATTTGAAATGATGTGGACTAAACGCAAAACATTTGAGAACATCGTTAAACAAACTTGGAGAGCTAGCTTCAGGGGGAATGAAATGTTCAATCTCATAAGGAAAACACAACTTCTAAAAACTAAAGCCAAAGAATGGAGTAAAATAAACTTTGGAAATATCTTCAAACAACTCAAAGAAGTTGAATCTCAACTACTAGATATTCAATACTTATCACTGTCTAACTCAAACCAAAGAATTGAAATTCTTCAAAGAAATCTTCTGATGAAACAAAATCATCTCATTAATTTTCACCAAAGGTACTGGAGACAAAGAACAAAGAATAAAAATCTGAAAAACATTGATACAAACTCAAAGTACTTTCACCGGATTGCTACCGGAAGAAGAAACAGGAAACATATAAAGGAGTTAGTTGATAAAAATGGGGCAATTATTTCATCTGAAAATGATATCCGAATGGAAGTTAGAAAAGAATTTATATCCAAATTCACTAGTTCCCCACTGAATAAAAACCTCTTGGAAGAAAAACTCCATCTCATCAAGAACAAAGTCACTATCGAAGACAATGAAAGACTTACTAAACCACCAACAAATGAGGAAATTAAAAATGCTATATTTGACATCGGATGTGACAAATCCCCAGGTCCAGACGGTATGCCCGCCGGGTTTTACCAAAAATACTGGCATATAGTGGGAAATGACGTTTCAAAAGCAGTTAAGAATTTCTTCAGAAGTGGAAAACTACTCAAACAAATAAATCACACTTTCATAACATTAATCCCAAAAGTAGACAACCCTACGAATATTAATCAATTTAGACCTATTAGCCTCTGCTCAACAATATACAAAATCATCGCAAAAATCATTACGAATAGAATGGAACCCATAATGCCAAAACTGGTCCACCCTCTTCAAGGAGCATTCGTGACTAAAAGGTCAATACATGATAACATTCTCATTGCACATGAAATATTTCACTCATTTCGGAGTAAGAAAGGCAAGGAAGGTTGGGCCGCCATTAAACTTGATATGGAAAAGGCATATGACCAAGTCAGCTGGGAATTTATTATACGCATTCTCCAAAAATTCGGATTCAATAAAAAATTTGTGGGATGGATAGAGGAATGTATCTCCACTGTATCTTTTTCGGTTCTGGTAAACAATGGACCTACTGACCAATTCTTCCCTGGAAAAGGACTCAGACAAGGAGACCCCTTATCCCCCTACCTTTTTTATTCTGGGAGCAGAAATCCTTACTCAAATGATCCAAAATGACTTAATAATTACGACGACCATATTGGATTCTCCGTTTGCAGAAACGCAACCCCAATCCCTTTTTTATCGTTTGCAGATGATATGATCATTTTTACTAAAGCAAACTCGAAATCATGCCTTAGAACAAAAGAAATCCTGGAAACATATTGCTCCATTTCTGGACAAAAAATTAACTACCTCAAATCCGCATTCCAAACTACTAAAAATACGACCATGAGTTGCATCACTGACCTCAAAAATATCCTAAATATGGAACACACAACCTCTCTTGATTACTACCTTGGTTGCCCTATTGTTAATGGTAGAGTCAATAAAGAGACATTTAGCAACATTAATAATAAAACTAAGCAACAACTCCGTAAATGGAAAGCAAGTTCCCTTTCAAAAGAAGGTAGAAACATACTTATAAAGCATAACTTAGCGACCAAACCATCCTTTGTGATGCAAGGATTTATGCTACCAATACATAATTTGAATGAACTCGATAAAACGTATAAAAACTTCTTTTGGAATAAAGGCGATAACTATAGACCATTGATCAGTTGGGATTCAATATGTAAACCAAAAAGAAACGGCGGACTCGGAATAAGAAAATCCCTTACAACTAATAAAGCTCTTCAAATGAAGTTAATCTGGAAAATTCTTGCTGAACCAGAAAATATATGGGTGAAAATTATAAATGAAAAATACCTGAGGAATACTAATATACTACAGTATCACCTAAAAGGTTCAACGTCTTGGCAATGGAAAAATCTTATAAAACTTAAATCCGAATTTAAAAACGGAATTATTTGGCAAGTGGGCAATGGAAAAACCATCAATTTTTGGCAAGATAACTGGGTCACAACGACTCCTCTAATAAAATTGGTACAAAACATCAATATAATCAATTCACATATCAAAGTCAGCCATTTCATTAAATCTAATGAATGGGATAAGAACAAAATTGAAAATGAATTACAAAATATCATCAGCCCAACAATTAGAAAAAAAATTATGGAAACAATTATCCCAACAAACGAAATACAAGACAGGTTATACTGGAGAAGCAGTTCGAATGGTTGGTTCTCTACAAAATCAGCCTCGGAAATGATTGAGAAAGAATCTGGATGGCTTCCTGACTATTCTTGCGAATGGATATGGAAATTAGACACCCAACCAAAAATTAAAAACTTCATATGGAAAATCTCTAGAAACGGCCTTCCTACTAAAGCAAAACTTAACGAAAGAAGAATTGCAGTTACAACTAACTGTGAATTCTGCAATCACCAGATTGAAGATCTTTTTCACATTCTTTTTGATTGCCCCTATAGCAAAAATGTGATTGCGAGAATTGACAATTCCATCTTAACCAACCTAAATAACATTAGAACAGAAAACAAAAAAGTCCATGAAATATTACAAGAGATAAAAAACAAGATCGGTATTAACAACTTTACTCGCCTTGCAACTATTTGGTGGAGTATCTGGTTCTATAGGAACAAAACCATATTTAATAACGATTCTATTGGATCGGACCATGATATCGTAAACTTCATCAAAAACCAACTCCATAATTGGAAAACTCGTTTTACGGATGAGGACGACTACGACTTTAAACACATCCCAAAAAACAGTAAATCCTCTATAAGAAAAAAAAATAACATCAAGTGGGACAAACCAAAACCTGGATTTCATAAACTTAATTTTGATGGTTCAAAACTTGATTCGGGCATAACGTCTATTGGATATGTTATTCGAAATCATAACGGCCAAGTTATTAGTTTGGACGCTAAGAAAAATAACTTTAACTCGGTAATCAAAGCAGAAACTTTCGCTCTAAAAGCTGGCCTTAAGGAAGCAATAAGACTAAATACCAAAAAGATCGAAATTGAGGGTGATAATCTATGTGTTATCAAGGCACTTCAAGGAATCTGGTGCTGTCCCTGGGAGATCGAGATGATCGTATCCGACTCCAGACTTGATCTTCACTTCTTTGAGGAAGTCCAGGTCAGGCATGTGTTCAGAGAAATCAAATGTGTTGCTGACCGATTGACCCATTTGGGAATTTCGAACCCCAACACATCATTTTCTGACGATCCCGAACTTCGTGTTCTCATCCGCAAGGATGCTTTAGGATGGACTACCTCTAGACGATAGTCCTTCCTACCGCTTTCCGATTTCAAAAAAAAAAAAAAAAAAAATGGACCGTTAGTGTGTGAGAATGCTAACGGTCCGGCCCAATGTACTACGGTCGTGTCAATTATAAACACGAGCCCTAGTTTACAAGCTTCCTCCCATGTCACTGGTGCAATTTCAGATTTGACATAATTTCACGTGTTATACATGGAGAATGGAGATGTATAAACGAGTGATTTTTATGTTCAAAGAAAATGCTAAAGTGGCCAATAAAAAGGGAATTTGGGCTTATATTATAATTATAGTCAGCCTTCAATTGAAGTGGCATATAGATATAGGATATCAAATTAGGTTTTAGAGCATATCCATAGGACCATAAGGCTAGTGGGGCTGTGGAACAGGGAACCCACTTTCTCAAATTTTTCATTATTTTCTGATTTCCTTTTCTTTCTTTTTTTCGTTAAATATAATAGAGAATAGGCACTAATCAACATAAATAATGCTAAGACAATCTTCGTCCCAAAGTTTTTTTTAGTTTTCAAATTAAATTAAATAAATACATCAAATATGGTGGGAGAATAGAGAAAATGAGTAATCTATAATTTTATTGGCTTAAAATTTACCTTTTGTGTTTTATTTAATTTTATATATGTGATTGTATTTTATATCAACTTAAAATCTTTTATAAATTTTTTAAATGATGAAATTTTTTCAGGTGGTAAACAGAATAAACAAAATATTAAAAAGGTGGATAAGAAAAATAGTTGAAGTCTGTAGGAAAAAGATTATAACTTGAAAATCAAACAAACATATGCCAAAATAAGGTTTATTTTTAATCCTTAATTATTTGGTAAGTATTTAAATGTTTTCTTTTGAAAATAACGTAATTTTTTTTTGATAAAAATAAAAAGAAGTAAGGTACCTAGCGTTTTTATAGAGATGTCAAACAAGCAATCTAAAGCGACTCCACATATGAGAAACAAAAATAAAAAAAAAATTTTGCAAGCGGATCGGTCAACGTAATATGAAAAAAAATGTCAAAACTCATTAAATGATTGTCCCTCTTTTAATTCCGGCGACCAAAAGGATGAAGCCAAGGAACTCAATTTCACAACCCAAAGGCTCTCTGTTGTAGCAAAATCTAAATTTTAGGATGACCTCCCATTCAACGTCATGGCTACCGCCGAACAACAAATCTCACCTCTGGTTCTTCTTGAAATGGTTGGCGCCGGAGTTTTGAGCAGAAGTTGCGAGCCTACGAGGGTGGCCGACTAGACCAATGAATTAAATGTCCTTTTTCCACCTCAACATCCTTCAATCCCGTTTTGAACAAAAGTTGGGAGCCTGCGAGGGTGGCCAACTAAGTCAATGGAATGAATGCCCTTCTTCAACCTCAACATTTTTTGACCACAAATCCTTCAATCTCCTCAACTCTACGTCCTCTTTCTCTAAGCTTGTCGGCTCCTTCTCTTGTGAGCCAATCGTGACCTTTACCACTGACAAACAAAGTTGTCTCCGATGACGCCTCCTAAGTTCTCTCCTGAGATCTTGATGCCCGACGCTCGCCTCAGTTTTTCCATTGTCATTTACTGAGGTTTCTTGTTCAAATGTTGTGGCATTAGTGATTAAGTTTATTTTTCCAAAAGTTTATTTGTCTTCTTTAGACATATCTATTAAACAACGAGTAAAATAAAAAAAATACAATACATATACAATTGTTCTTGAACAAAGGTCGCTTTGCAAAAACCCTCGTTCTCAAAGGTTGGTTGACCGTCACTAGGTAATCCTCTCCTCCAATACAAACTCAAGCAAAACTCAAGCAACCAACACACCATCAAAGCTCTCTCCTCGCCTCCATTAGCACACCACCAAAGCTTGATACTAGCCACCAATTTCTATGAAATCACGCCTCCACAATTGATTCGGTCCTCCTTTTTCACTAATTGCGCCTAAACATGCATCGTCAAGAAATCTATGGTTATTCCCCTCTACTTGAAAGAGTTATCACCACCCTTGCTCACTATAGAGGAAACCTTGCAATTTCGAAAATAAGAGAAATGTCCTCTCTTTTATACCAATATCTTATGTTCTTCAAAGGGCTTCTGCTAGCTATAAACGAAAGGTGGGTCTTCGGCTCACAAATCCCAAATCTTTGTTGAAAATTACTAATCTAATGACTTAAAGTCATCCGAAGTCTTCAAATGGTGCACTTGTGAAATTTATTCCAACTTCATCTTGTGTGGTGTTCTATGATTGCCGCTAAAAAAATGAAGCATCATTTCGTTTGTTGTAGGCTATTGCTTCGGTGATATCGAAAGCTTGATGTCGGCGCTTATCTCCGATGGAATCAAAAGCTTGAAGTTTGACCCCTCTGTGATCGTGTTTGGCTCCATTCAAATTAACCTTATCGTGATGTCCATTGGTTGATGAATAATGGTTTTCTTCATAATTATCATCTAAGAGACACCTTACTTTACTTAAGAACTTTAATTCCCAATTAGCATCTCAAGTATTGAATTTCTTGTTTTAATCTAAGCGCTAAAAAACTTCAAATTTTGTAAATGCATCTATAAGCCTTATCAATAAGATAGTATGAAAGCATACACTCAAGAAAATAATTTGAGTCACGGTGACTGAGAGTCCAAAAGCTCTCTACCATAGCCAAAAAAGTTTCCTTCGAACTCTTAAGGAAGAATTCTCATCGGCCACTACAACATCATCCTTAAAAAAGGCTCAATAGCCACTATATATTGCATTTGAACGTCAATAGAGTTTTTTTGTTTCACGTTATATAATCCGATGGTATGTATTGATGATGTGAGTTTTGTCGGGAAGAAGTGTTGAATTTGTTCGTGAGAAGGAGTCCATGATAGGTGATCGAAATCTGAAGGCTCAAAAGAGAGTCAAAATATGAGGTTTTCACCGGTGGTCCTTGGAAATCGTACTCTACACTTATTCTACAAACTTGTTATCGTTGTTTGTTATTCGCTTTTCTTGCTTGACACTTCCGTTGGTGCTCCTTCTAGATCATCTCGTTGTGATCGAAGTTATCTTTTGGTGTTTTTTTTTGTATGTTCAGGTCCATAATGACGGCTAGTTTGTCTACCGAATTGATCGACCTTTTGATCCATTAGACGGTGTGTCGTTTAGTACATCGAATCGTTTTCCTTTATAAAAAAAGAAGTTTTTTTAACTTGTGAAACGAGAAGTATTGTAAGCCACTTACTTCCTACAACAAGAATAAAAATAATAAATTTGTTAAACACTAAAAAGTGCAAAAAAAAAAAATCAGTCGTAAAAACATCAACGGGATACATCAAACATATCTATAAAGAAGTCAATAACGTAAATCTGGAACGCTTTCTATCCGATGGACCC
>BSUD01000173.1:2500-5000 GCA_033239045.1 Fagopyrum esculentum
CCGACGCTGGCCTTGTCATGCCCGACGCTGGCCATGCCATGTCCGAGAGTTGGCCTTGTCATGACCGACGATGGCCTTGTCACGCCCGACGCTGGCCTTGTCATGCCCGACGCTGGCCAAGCCATGTCCGAGAGTTGGCTTGTCATGACCTTGTCACGCCCGGCGCTGGCCTTGTCACGCCCGACGCTGGCCTTGTCATGCCCGACGCTGGCCAAGCCATGTCCGAGAGTTGGCTTGTCATGACCTTGTCACGCCCGGCGCTGGCCTTGTCACGCCCGACGCTGGCCTTGTCATGCCCGACGCTGGCCAAGCCATGTCCGAGAGTTGCCTTGTCATGACCTTGTCACGCCCGGCGCTGGCCTTGTCACGCCCGACGCTGGCCTTGTCATGCCCGACGCTGGCCTTGTCATGCCCGACGTTGTCCAAGCCATGTCCGAGAGTTGCCTTGTCATGACCTTGTCACGCCCGGCGCTGGCCTTGTCACGCCCGACGCTGGCCTTGTCATGCCCGACGCTGGCCTTGTCATGCCCGACGCTGTCCAAGCCATGTCCGAGAGTTGCCTTGTCATGACCTTGTCATGACCGACGATGGCCTTGTCACGCCCGACGCTGGCCTTGTCATGCCCGACGCTGGCCATGCCATGTCCGAGAGCTGCCTTGTCATGACCTTGTCATGACCGACGATGGCCTTGTCACGCCCGACGCTGGCCTTGTCATGCCCGACGCTGGCCATGCCATGTCCGAGAGCTGCCTTGTCATGACCTTGTCATGACCGACGATGGCCTTGTCACGCCCGACGCTGGCCTTGTCATGGCCGACGATGGCCTTGTCACGCCCGACGCTGGCCTTGTCATGCCCGACGCTGGCCTTGCCATGGCCTTGTCATGTCCGACGATGGCCTTGTCCCGCCCGACGCTGGCCTTGTCATGCCCGACGCTGGCCTAGCCATGGCCTTGTCATGCCCGACGATGGCCTTGTCACGCCCGACGCTGGCCTTGTCATGCCCGACGCTGGGCATGCCATGTCCGAGAGCTGCCTTGTCATGACCTTGTCATGATCGACGATGGCCTTGTCACGCCCGACGCTGGCCTTGTCATGCCCGACGCTGGCCTCTTCATGTCCGAGAGTTGCCTTGTCATGGCCCTGTCAAGAACTTGTCATGGCCTTGTCAAGTCCGACCATGGCCCTGTCAGGAACTTGTCATGGCCTTGTCTTACCGGCGCTGGCCTTGTCAGGACCTTGTCAAGAGCTTCTCAAGACCTTGTCCCGAGCAACGATGGGCTTGTCACGAACGAGGGTGGCCTTGTCCATACAACCACTAGCCTTCTCCATATGGGTGATGATGGCTTTGTGAAGATGGGTGGCCTTGTCAAGATGGGTGTCGACGACCTTGTCATGCCCGACGCTGGCCATGCCATGTCCGAGAGTTGCCTTGTCATGACCTTGTCATGACCGACGATGGCCTTGTCACGCCCGACGCTGGCCTTGTCATGCCCGACGCTGGCCATGCCATGTCCGAGAGTTGCCTTGTCATGACCTTGTCATGACCGACGATGGCCTTGTCACGCCCGACGCTGGCCTTGTCATGCCCGACGCTGGCCTAGCCATGGCCTTGTCATGCCCGACGATGGCCTTGTCACGCCCGACGCTGGCCTTGTCATGCCCGACGCTGGCCATGCCATGTCCGAGAGCTGCCTTGTCATGACCTTGTCATGATCGACGATGGCCTTGTCACGACCGACGCTGGCCTTGTCATGCCCGACGCTGGCCTTGCCATGTCCGAGAGTTGCCTTGCCATGGCCTTGTCACGCCCGACGATGGCCTTGTCATGGCCGACGATGGCCTTGTCACGCCCGACGCTGGCCTTGTCATGCCCGACGCTGGCCATGCCATGTCCGAGAGTTGGCCTTGTCATGACCTTGTCATGACCGACGATGGCCTTGTCACGCCCGACGCTGGCCTTGTCATGCCCGACGCTGGCCTTGCCATGTCCGAGAGTTGCCTTGCCATGGCCTTGTCACGCCCGACGATGGCCTTGTCATGGCCGACGATGGCCTTGTCACGCCCGACGCTGGCCTTGTCATGCCCGACGCTGGCCTTGTCATGTCCGACGATGGCCTTGTCCCGCCCGACGCTGGCCTTGTCATGCCCGACGCTGGCCTAGCCATGGCCTTGTCATGCCCGACGATGGCCTTGTCACGCCCGACGCTGGCCTTGTCATGCCCGACGATGGGCATGCCATGTCCGAGAGCTGCCTTGTCATGACCTTGTCATGATCGACGATGGCCTTGTCACGCCCGACGATGGCCTTGTCATGCCCGACGCTGGCCATGCCATGTCCGAGAGCTGCCTTGTCATGACCTTGTCATGACCGACGATGGCCTTGTCACGCCCGACGCCGGCCTTGCCATGTCCGAGAGCTGCCTTGTCGTGACCTTGTCATGGCCGACGATGGCCTTGTCATGCCCGACGCTGGCCTTGTCACGCCCGACGCTGGCCTT
>BSUD01000173.1:12500-15924 GCA_033239045.1 Fagopyrum esculentum
ATTCCCATTAGACCATGTATACTTAGATTCACTATTGTACGGTACATCCGTAAGACCTAGGTCACGACAAACGTCATAAAATGGTTTCGTTTCATATAATCTAACCGGTTTACCATGCATACGCTCATCACTATACATAACATTATTAAAATCACCTAGCACAATCCAAGGTAATTGGCTACCATCAATAATCTCTCTTAACCCTTGCCATATTTCACTTCGTAAAGAGATGCGATGCTTCCCTAAAACAAAGAATACACCAATTTTAATACCTGACTCTCTGCATGTTGCCATGCATACCATAAACTGTACATGTTTACGTAAAATATTTACGTCCATGTAGACTGGGTCCCACAGAATAAGTATTCGACATGAATCGTCCAAGTCGAAATTATGGTCATATTGCCAACGTGGAAATTTTCGCCTCAGTAATACCTGTACATCAGTCACAGATCGATCAATACGAGTTTCTAATATAGCACATAACCTTACCTTAAATGCTTTGATTAATTCTTTAATCCCTTTTTGCTTCCTGGGATGATTCATCCCCTGAACATTCCATGACATAATGCTCATGGTTGAGTTTGTCGAGTACCCTTCTGTTTCTCACCCTTCCGAGTAGGTCGTGCACCAGGGTCCACGTGAAGAGTGGCTAACCTTGTAACTCGACGCCCAGGATCCTCATCTTTATTTTTACCATCGTCATGCTTCTCTTGTTTTTCAAGGGATGCATTTAATCTTCGTATTATTCTGCGCTTTGCTTTAGATAATGCAGGGGTAAATACTGCTTGTAAATCATCATCACTTGGGTTATCATCCTCATCTGTACTCCCTGAAGACTCATCTTCCTCAGATTGTATGATCATATCATCCGATGGTGAGCTGTCCGATTCCGAAGGATCATTTCCTACACCATCACTATCATTAAGGTTGTCAGTAGCTTCCATACCTTCATATATTTTCTCTTTACCTTTAGCCTTGCGTTTAATTTCATCATTGTCCACCTCTGGTTGATGTTCATGCACCGTTGGTTGATCAGCAATGATCATGTCCTTTGACTTTGAAGATTTTCGCTTATCTGTATCATGCATCTCTAGGTCATTCTTCTCAATACCGGTAGTGTTTTTATTCACCATGCTACCAGCCTGTACGTCTTTAGGTATACCTGCATGGTTAGTATCCTTAGGCGCACTAACATCTTGACCTGTACGTACCTCTGTTGCCTCAGTTACCCTGACATTACCAGTACCTTTTGATACTGGTTTACGTCTGATTTGTTGAGGCCGCTTATCAACTTCTTTTGTACGCATGTTAAACTCACAATCAACATCCTTATGCCCAAATTGTAAACATTGCCGACAATATTGCGGTTCATTCTCATATAATAACGTACAATCAAGTGATATACCATCATCAAAATCTAATGTTACTTCACGCAAGAGATCTTTAGCAAAATTAACCTCAATTAGGACCCTAGCATACGATCCTCTTTTCCTATCCTCCGTTACATGGTCCATAAACAAAGGTTTACCAATAGATGATCCAATTCTACCAAGTATTATAGGTGTCCAAAATTCATTTGGTAATCCCGTAATACGCACCCACAAAGGCATTGTAGCAACATCTTTACGATTAAATGCAAATTTGTCCGGAACATGTTTCAATAACAATGGCTTGTTAAAAATAAAATATGGACCTTCACGTAACACTTTATCCCTATCATCATCATTAAGAAAACTGAAGATCATCCAACCCGCTTCCATTCTAAATTTAGCCTTAACACCCCAAGTTTTCATTACATTATTAATTGCAAAGAAACCCGGATAATAACCCACAAATTGCCCTAATAATGTGCTACCCCATACATGTTGTTTAGGCATCCCTTCCGAACATTTAATGGCGATTCGATTCGACACATTAGGTGTATAATCAAGTCTACCACCTAAACCGGAATTCATGAAAATGCGAGATGAGTTACCTTGCCATGCCGGCCTTTGAACTCCACTAGGTCCTGTCGCACCAAGTTTCGGAAAAGTTGAAGAAGGTTGACCGGCGATAATAGTATCCCGTTCCTTTGTGTTTGTTGTTTCCGCTTGATCATTATCCGATAAAACATCTCGATCATCAACGATTTCTTCTCTTATATTTTCCAATAACTCCGAATCAAGGACATCATTATGAGGAATGTTTGATGTTTTACTAGCAGTTCCCTCTAACCGAATACGGTTAGACTTAATCGGCATGTTCGATTTCGCAATCGAAGTGGATGAATCTTGATTCCCCAATATCACCCTCGATTTTTCATGGTGACCCTTCGAAACATTCAACTGGCCACCCGTTTTCAATCCAGCAATTCGACCAGGCTGATTCGAACCTGCATCTAGTTGCACACCATATTGCAAATCATCAGTTTTTGCCTTTGAAACGGGTAGAGACATACCTTTAGGATGTTCAACGGCCGCTTCTTGATTTTCTTGGACCATGAGATTAGCATCCGCCACTTCTTGATTTCCCTTACCCGTTCTAACGACTTGATCCGGCAGACCAATGGCCTTACGTGTGGCTCCGCCATCCGAACTACCATCGCCAGGAGCATCGGACTCGGCATTACTACGCTTTTTCTTTGCCATGGTGAATTAACACCCGGCTCGCCACTTAGTGGCGCAATCCACCGGAAAAATCCACTCAAAGTAGTGATTCAATACGGCAATACAATTTGTGATGTAACCAATGAATTCACACAAGTAATTTCACCACTAATAAGGAACAAAGAGAAATTGGCCGAATGAGAACCAATCTGTAGAATCAACACACGAGAATGTGTTGAAGAGAACAATTGCTTGAGAGAGAGATGAGATGCGAGCGTTCAATCTCGAGCGGAGAAAGAAGGCTTTTCTTGGAGCATATTTTGGGAGCGTTTGCAAAACATTATTGAGAGCTCTTTCGAGATTCTATGGGTGGTGGTGCATGGCCGTTCTTAGTTGGTGGAGCGATTTGTCTGGTTAATTCCGTTAACGAACGAGACCTCAGCCTGCTAACTAGCTATGCGGAGCGATCGTTCCGCAGCTAGCTTCTTAGAGGGACTATGGCCTTCCAGGCCACGGAAGTTTGAGGCAATAACAGGTCTGTGATGCCCTTAGATGTTCTGGGCCGCACGCGCGCTACACTGATGTATTCAACGAGTCTATCACCTTGGCCGACAGGTCCGGGTAATCTTTGAAATTTCATCGTGATGGGGATAGATCATTGCAATTGTTGGTCTTCAACGAGGAATTCCTAGTAAGCGCGAGTCATCAGCTCGCGTTGACTACGTCCCTGCCCTTTGTACACACCGCCCGTCGCTCCTACCGATTGAATGGTCCGGTGAAGTGTTCGGATCGCGGCGACGTGGGCGGTTCGCTGCCGGCGACGTCGCGAGAAGTCC